>SZWC01029801.1:7202-20805 GCA_023375785.1 Penium margaritaceum | reverse complement strand
CTCGGGGCTGTTCGTTCCGTCGGATTGCGACCCCTGTCCGAGAGTGGGTGATTGTCCGGGTCCCTGTTGAGCACTCTGTGTTGCACCGGCACGCGTTCTGCACGTGTATGGACATGCGTACCATCGGGTCATGGGGGAGTGTTGTGATGTTGTCAGTCATACACAGTTGTACAGTTGGTTGTGACCACTCGGCCGTGTCCATGCTCGTGCAGATCCTTGAGGCGGACCCAGCTGGAGACAGAGTTCCCTGAGGTGATGCTCCACCCGCTGGAGGCAGCCTGGCAGCCTACCCAGTGTACCAGAGGGCTCCCACAGCCCACGGACTACGTTTGGAGGTCTTCAGGATTTTCTCGGTGGACAGCCCTGCCAGGCTGATTTACATGTTTGTTTTCTTACACTCTCCGGCTGTTCCCGGACGTAGGCGTGTGACCAGTCGTTGTGTCTGTCTTTTCGTTGTGCATCCGTAGGATCAGACGGCGCTCCGTTTGGACGCTTGTGCGCAGAATTATGGCCAAAACAGTGGTTTTGGGCCGGTTCAGGTTTGACAGGCACCACCGTGTGCGCCACCCGCCGTGAGCCACGGCGGCTATTTATGCTGTGGACCTGTCATTTGTTATTCCTCTCTGCATTTACTTCAGTTGAAGCTTGAGATACAAGTGCGCGTGTCTCTCCCTACCCTTGCTGTACCTTGCATGACCTGTGTGTCAACCAGCCAGACCCGTGCTGTCAGGCTAGCAAGCAGAAAGGCTAGGAAGCTTCCTGGAATCTTCTCAAGAGTATCTCTTCACAAATTCACCCTCCTCCCCTTCCCTCATTTCATGTCCCCTAACTTCTACTCCATCTAAACATCTCCATATCACAAGTGAATATCATGTAAAGGTGTATCCTCTCTTTGTGAGTATATAAATTTCAGTTCCAAGTTGATGACATTTATTGCTTATCTCATTTTTTAGGCTTAGAATTCATTTTTGGTGTTACAAAAATATTAGGGCATTCAGTACTGTGGTACACATTTTAGTGCCGTGGTACCATGTACTTTTTATACATTGGTGTACCGTGTACCACGGTAATTGTATAATATCGCGGTATTTTACCAATACCGTCGGTAACGCGGTGCCGGTACCGGTATCGGTAATGAGCTGCCACAAAATCATGATACCGCGGTATTTGTAATGTGGTACTATGGTACCGCGGTACTCGAGTACTGCGGTACTAAATACCGCGGTATTGCAGCCCTGGACGCGTGTATGTCTTGTTTGCGCCTTTTGGCGCAAACGTTGATGACGGGGCATGGTGGGCCTGCTGCCAGTCCGTAGTACATAAACTCTCAGTAGGGCTCATTGTTCTCTCTCCTTACTAACAAATCTGCACATTTCATGCTTAGCCAAATCTTGGTCCTTCCATTTTGTTGTTCAGCACCATAGCTATGTGATGTCTAGCATGTGCCTGTAAGCCTGAGATGAACTTTAGCATGGTATCAGAGCAAAGGGGGCCGTGTGAGCAATGCAACAGAACATGTGTAAAATGTAGCGGATGTGCGCCTCATGACGCTATGCAAGTAAAAGTGAGCGGGATGAGCAACCATGTCTGGTATAGTAACAAGAAATGGAAAAGCTAGGCAGCAGGTTGGGGCAACAGCGTTGTTGATGCAGCGTGCGGGCTTCCACGCTCGTTGCTTAAGTCTACTGCCCCCTCACTCTGCTGCTCTACAGTCTAAGTCTGGATGCTCTGGGTTTGTTACTCAGAAACGCGTGCGCCACTGTTACCGCCAGAAAGCAGCTCAAAACTGAAAGTGAATGATTAGGAATGAAGAATGAGCAACAATGGGAGACCCCTCCAAGTTCTAGCTCCCCCCCAGCTCTGTAGAGCTTGTTACTCAGCTAACTTGCCAAATAGAAAATAGACCTAGACCTATTTTCTGGCAGGCAGGGTTTTCTCGGTGAGCCCTGCCAGACGGTCGACAACCCAAAACCCGGGCGTCGTCCGTTTTGCTTAAAAACTGAACCATACCATAATACCAACATTGTGAACGCAGTCATGCGGTCAGAAACAGCTAGAAAAACAGCAGCAAAGAGTTATGGCTGCCCGAACCCAGGCAGTGCCTACGATGGTCCATGATGACAAACAGTGCCACGCAACATGAGACATGGACCCTGAGCAGAGCATGACGTTAGAGAAGCAATGGTACAGTCAAATCAAGCGCCTGACGCATGCAGACATCATCTGCGATGGCAGTGACCGCCGGCGGCCCGACCGCCGAGGAGGCCTGCCGATGGAGTTGAGCACGTTGCCGTAGATAGGAGGCCCCAGCGAACTGCGAGTAGGCCTCAGGGTGCGTTGGCTCCACCGGACAACACTCCAACAGCGTCAAGTCTCGCCGTCAGTCATTTGCACGCCGATGTACACAAGCCGGGAGGACACCACAGAGCACAATGGAGATGTACAAAAAATGAACACCCTCCCATGACTCACAGGCGTAGTGCACATGGGCGAGCAGAGACACAGTCAACAGTCAGACTCCCGTAGGGCATGCAGAGACGAAGGCAGGGACAAAGAGCGCAACTCACGGACGTACACCAAACGAACTCATAGCCTTCTTGAAGGAGTCGCGATTCAGCGCCTTGGTCAAGAAGTCAGTGAAGAAGCCAGCCTGCCGTGCTATCTCAACACACACAATGTTGATGCTGTCGTCATGCAACAACGAATGCACATAGTGATTCTCAATGTTGATATGCTTTGTGCGTGTGTGATGCACGCCATCATTGTCGGCGATGGCCATGGAACTCTCATTGTCACAATGCAACATAATGGGTGCGACAGACTGACAAAACTCGGACAACCGACGACTCAACCACACACTCTCACACGCGCCTGGGCCAATGACCATGTACTCAGCCTCGGCAGTGTTGCGTGCAATGCAACCCTGCTTGTCACTGCTCGAGGACACAACCGTGCCGCCGATCAGAAAGATCCAGCTTGTTTGACTCCTACTATCCAGACTGTCGGCCTAAACACTGTCGGTGTAGCCCACCGCGACAACCGACGACTGGCGGCGGAACATGAGACCCCGCCAAGGAGTCGACACAACATAACGTAGTACTCGGATCGCGGCGTCAAAGTGAAGGTGACGTGGATCCTGAGAAAACTGAGCCAGGAGGTTGACGACGAACGCGATGTCTGGGCGTGTCGTTGTCGCCACGAACATCAGTGACCCGATGACTCGCAGATACGTGGTCACGTCAACTGTCTCCCCCACGACAGCTTGGTCAGGGCTCTTGAGCTTCACCTGGCCATCGGGTGACATGGGTGAAGATGCGCTTGGCACAAGGGGCAAGTCCTTGGCGAAGCGAGTGGAGAGGGTGTGCACATAGGCAGCCTCGTGGACATGTAGGATGCCCTGGGAGCAATCATGCTCGAGCTCCATGCCCAGGAAGACTCGGGCAGACCTGAGATCCTTCATCTGGTAGGCGGTGTACAGCAGGTCCTTGACACGCTCGATGGCAGCCATGTCCGACGACGCAATGAGGAGATGGGCGACGTAGTCCAGAACAGCGACGAAGGTCTGGCCTCACGTGCTAACGAACATTGCGGGGTCAGCGGTGCTGCGCAGGAGGCCACCGGGGAGGAGTGTGTCGCTAATCTCTTGGTTCTAGCACCAAAGCGACTGTTTCATGCCATAAAGGGCCTTTAGTAGCCGCCAGACTCTCCCACTGGCGTCATTGAAGCCTGGGGGTTGCACCATGTAGAGCTCCTCACCTTCCAGCGAGCCATGAAGGAAAGCGTTACTCACGTCCATCTGATGCAGATCCCACCCATGCTGGGCAACCAGGCTGAAGAGCGCCCGGCTAGTGGAGAACCGACCAATTGGGGCAAAGATCTGGTCGTAATCAACCCCGGGGACCTGAGCGAACCCCTTGGTTGTGAGGCAGGCCTTGTACTTGTCCAAGGACCCGTCTGGCTTCCATTTTGGTCGGAAGACCCAATTGACACCGATGGCCTTCTGACCTGGGGGGAGGCCAACGAGGTCATACAGGTGGTGCTCCTACATAGTAGCGAGCTCGTCGGCGTAGGCAGCATCCCAATGTGCGGCCTTGGGGGAGGCTCGAGCCTCGCGTAGGGTGGCTGGGTCCTCCGGGCGTGATATGGAGAGACTGAGAGAGCGTGTGCATCTCGAGCTCCAGGTGGGATGCACGTGAGTGCAGCCATAACGGCATGCCAATGCTCGTGATGGAGTTTGGCGTAGCCCAGTGCGGAGTCCGGGTAAAGGTTTGTAATGATGGCTGAAGTGGTCAGGCCGAGAGCCTTGGTTTGAAGGGCCCCACTCATGACCGTAGGAGTGGAGGAGACACATGGAGCGACAAGTGGCCGAGGCACCACAGGGCGCGATGCAGCGGTCTGCGCGCTTATTGACGGCCTCGGGCGGAGGCCGTCGCCTGGGCCATGCGTGTAACACGGTAGAACAAGAGATGGCACCGAGTTCGATGAGCTAATAGAGGTGGACAGGGCTGCTGGCACAGAGGGACGAGCGGACGCGACTGGGGCTGTTGGCCCGGAGGGACCAGCAGGCGCGACTGGAGCTGCTGGCCCGGAGGGGCGAGCAGGCGCGAGTGGAGTTGCCGGCTCGAAGGGGCCGGCGGACGCGACTGGGGATGCCGGCCTCGAGGGGCCAGTGGGCGCAACTGGGACTGCAAGCCCCAAGGGGCCAGCAGGCGCGACTGGGGCTCCTGGCCCGGAGGGGCCAATGGGCGCAACTGGCACTACCGGTCTGGAGGGGCCAGCAGGCGTGACTGGGGCTGCAGGCTTGGAGGGGCCTGCGGGCGTGACTGGGACTGCCGGTCCGGAGGGGCCAACCGGCGCAATTGGGGCTCTTGGCTCAGAGGGGCCAGCTGGCGCGACTAGGACTACCAGCTCAGAGGGGCGAAGTGATGTGTCACCCGAAAGCGGCAGGACGGGGGACGGAATCACCACTCCCCCACGCGACGGGAGGGATAGGGACGAGCAGGAGCAAACAAGATCACATGGAAACAACTCCTCAAAGAAGAGGGCATCGCGGGACTCGACGACGCAGTGCCTGGACGGATCTCAGAAGCACCAGGCCTTTGAATGACAAGAGACGCCAAGAAACGTACAAGGATGAATGCGAGGGACGAGCTTGCCAAGCTGCTACGGGGCGGGTAGCCACACGATGGCCACGCAGCCCAAGACGCGAGCCGGGCAGAGGTCAGCGCGCTGACCGCACCACTGTTGGTACGGCGTAGACTGGCGGGGAAGAGGCCCGTGGGGAATCCGGTTCCACACCCATGTCATGTAAGCTATGGCTTAAAAGTAGAAGCCATTGGATAGACCAGACTCAACCTACATGGTGCGGACGGCATTGGCCATAGTGCGGTTCCACCGCTCGGAGACGCCGTTCTAGGCGGGTGTGTAGGGCGCTGACGTCTCGTGGTGGACATTGTGGGAAGCGAAAAACGTCGTGGTCTCGTCCATGTACTCACCACCACGATCGGAGCGAAAGTGGCAAAGAGATCGACTACACTCACGCTCTGCAAGGACAAGCCAGTCCCGAATGGTGCGGGCGACATCGCTCTTCTACCGAAGAGAGAAGACCCAGCGGTAGCAAGAGTAGTCGTTAGTGAGGGTGAAAACATATCGGCCACGCTAGCTGACAGATTCGGTAGGGAGGGGACCCATGACATCGGAGTGGACCAGGTCTAGAGGGGTGGACACACGAGAGGAAGACTGAGGGTATGTGGACCGGTGCATCTTGCCCTAAACGTAATTAATGCACTCCGTGGGGCACGACCAAGGGAAAGTGTCTGTTTCAAGGCCCTTGGCCGGCTGGGCGCAGAGCATGCTGTCGATGGTAGCAGAGTGGACATGGCAAAGGTGGCGGTGCAAGAGGCGGGTGTGTTGCGGAGAGAGCGTACTAGTGATAAACACATGGCTGTGGCGGCCGACGGGGAGGGGATGGAAGGAGAGGAGGACATGCAGGGTACATGCCATAGGTTGCCACGGGCGGTGGCGTGAAGAACGACGAGACGAGATGGACGCAACGACACAATGCCAACACCACGCGAGTGCACAACGTCCATGCTCATGCGGTCAAGGGTAGTAACGGACAGAAGGCTAAGCTCGAGACCTGGAACAAAGAGGACATCGGTCACAAAGACATCACCGGCAGGACCACGGAAACAAACGACGCTGACCCCGTGGACACCTGTCCGGAGTCCGTCCGTACACCGGAGACATCGCCAACAAGACCAAGCATGCTAAAGGCCTCACGAGAGGCCGTCATGTCATTCGTGGCTCCAGAGTCGATGATCCAGGTCTCAAAAGGGTCCTGGACCGGAGTCGCCAGATCACTTACAGTCACGTACCAGCAAGCAAGAGACGCGGACGTGGTGGAAGGGGGCACGTACCGAGACTGCCAATCATCAAGCCACGCAACTTCACCCCGAACGGGGGTAGAGGAGATCACGGAAGACGGTGAGACAGACAAAAAAATAGGACATGACCGTAGCTCAATCTCATTCAAGCAGGGTGAGGGGGACGAGCAGGAGGTGACACAACTCGCACTTCCTCGGGGGGCACAGCAAGGCATGCCGAGCTAAAGCAAAATGAACTGCTCCAGCTGACGCTCACACGTGAACGGTCCCAGAGTGTAGACGGAGTGTGGATTGATAGCGCCTGAGCCTAGATAGAAGGAGGACAGTCCCGGTGACAAGAACGGAGGTGCCGACGGCTTTGGTTGATGCTGCTGTGGAGCTGGCGTCTGCGAGACTGGTGTCGCGGTCGGAGGAGTGGAGCTGCAGGACGGGGTCGAGGTGTCAAGGGCAGCGTCTGCTATGCAAGCAGAGGTGGCGCTCCTGCTGGCAACACATGGTTGCAATGATGCGCACCTCGTCCGTCAGTAGCAGGCACGTGTACCACATGTGCCCTGGCTGGCCACAGTTGTGGCAGACCGAGCCACCACCGTTGGACCGAGTAGACTGCTACTGCTGCTGCTGCTACTGACGCTTGCCCTTGTTACGCCGTTTCTTCTTCTTCCCAGGCAACGAGGAGATGGTGGAGGTAGCCGCTGAGGGGGGAGGCGATGGCCACTGAAGCGACGGCAGGGGAGGCAAGGGCCTTTGTGCACTAGAGGTGGGACTCCAGATGAGCTTCCTCAATCTGAAAGAAGAGCTCGTATGCCCAAGGCATGAGGGTGCCCTGGGCCGCCATGGTGGAGAGAATATCCTGGGAGTAGTGTACAAAGACGTCTGCGTACACGTTGGTGGCACTGCGCTTGATGGTGAGGAGCGCGATGAGAGGGGATGGAACAGAGGTGCCGAGGCGACGGAGGATGTCCTCAACTCATTGCCAGTAAGCGGTGACTGTCTCGGTCACCGCCATGTGGAGGGAGTTGAACTCCCGCAGCAGACGGTTGGTCTCAACCTTGCTGGACAGGCGATGGGGATTGGTGAGGATGTGCCACGAAGATGCAGGGTCAGGGGTGCCGTCAACGGTGAAATCACGGAGAAAGGGCTCTAAGGGTAGGCGGGAAGCCGGAGGAGCGACGGGGACAAGGGCGCGGATGGCGCGACCAGCGTCATACAGCTCCTTGGCCTGAGTGGAGTTGCACAAAAGGGTGTAATAGGCCCACAAGCCTTCACCCTGCGCCTAGATGCAGAAGCTGAGCTCCCATCTTCGGAACTGCTTGCCGGCCTGAAGTGGCGGGGGTGGCGTCTCAAAATCAGCGTCCAGAGTGGGGCCAAGTATGAAGGTCAGTGTCTGCCATTGGCGCTGAGTCTGTTGCTATGCTAGGTAATGCGTAGTAGCGGAAACAGCAGGGCTGGCATGTCCAGGAGGAATGAACGGCGGCGGGACACTGGTGGGAGTCTGTGAGGCCAGTGGCCGTAGTGCTACAAGCTACTGCGTCAAGGCGGCAAGCTACTACTGAATGACAGCCAGGGGGTCAGGGGTGTCGGCGACAACGCGTGTGAGCTACTACTGCTGCTACTGATACTGATGCTGGTCTTGCTACTGCTGCTGCTGCTGCTGTTGCAGGAAAAGGGGAGAGTAACCCCCGTGGGGGTCCTCCCAACGGAGGAGGACCCCTCCCCATTAGGGCTGTTAGCCAAGGTGGATTTTGGTGCCCCCTCTCTTTGGTTTTGTTTTTGTGCTGTTGATGTTAACAGTGATGTCAGCCTAGGACGGCTGATGTCAGCAGCTGCCGCCACGTTATCTGCAAGGTTGTCGCTGTAGAGTTTCTTCTTCCCTCTCCTCCCTTTTCTTGTGTTGATGACGTTAGCAGTGACATTAGTAGTGACGTCAGTAATGGGGTGCTGACGTCAACAGCGGCTGTTATTGGGGCCACTGATACATGGCTATAGCGGCTACAATTATTGATGTCGCTACTGCTGTTGTTGCTATCATTGTCGGTGCTTGTCGCTGCTGTTGTTGCTATTGCTGCTACTGTTTTTGTTGCTACAACTGCTGTTGCAGCTGTTGCTGACGCTGCTACTCTTGCGGCTACTGTTACAGCAGCAACTATTGCTGTTGTTACTGCTACGTGCTGTTGTGGCTGTTGTGGCTGCTGCAACAGTTATGGTAGTTGCTGCTGGGGTGGGGGAGTTTTTTTCTTCATTATTTTTCTTCCTTTTTCGTCCGTCACAGCGAGCTTCGTTGCTCGCTATGGGTAGCAAGCTTCGAGCAGCAAGCTCACTGCTCGTTGCTAGCAGCCCGCTGCTCGCTGCAAGAAGTAGGCTCGCTGCTTGCAGCTCGTCGCTTGCGGCGAGCGGCGGGCTGCGAGCAGCAGTAGCCGCCGCTGGCTGTTGCCGGGTTCTACTTGCTGCTGTTGTTGCTGCTTGAGCTGGCTACTACTGCTACTTGCTGCTGCTTGCTGTTGCGACTGTTGTAGCTTGCTGCTGCTACTACTCATTGCTACTCCTGTTGCTTGCTACCGTTGTTGAAGCTGCTACTTACTACCGTTGTTGCTACTGCTGCGAGCTACTGCTACGGGCTGCGGCTGTTGCTTTTTGCTGCGGGCTGCTGCTACTACGAGCTGCTACTGGCTGTTACTGCCACTACTCGCTGCTGTTACCTGCCGCTGCCACTGTTGTAATCTGCTGCTGCTGCTAGCTGGTGCCAGTCACTGCACCTGGGTGACGTTACTGCGTGCGTCATCACCCGCAGGTATAGGACGTGGCCTGCCTCTCATCTCCTTCCATCACGCGTGGGGGTCAGTGCTGCCGGAAAAATCCAGCGGCATTTCCCTTGGCCCAGTGGCAGTTGGAAAAAATCTGACACCACCACTATGGGGGTCAATGCCGCCGGGAAAAATCCGGTAGCATTTCCCCTGCACTGGCACGTATGGGGGTCCGCCGGCGTTGTCTGGCACCTGTACGCCAGTCTTTTGCTACTGCTGTTATGCTCTGGCAGGATCTTTTTTTATGCAGCTTCCACCCTCTTTTCTTAAGACTGCTGCCCCTTGAGTCTGCTGCTCTAGAGTCTAATTCTGGAAGCTCTAGGTATTACTCAGAAACGCTCGCGCCAGTGTTAGCGCCAAAAAGCAGGTAAAAACTGAAAGTGACTGATTAGGAATGAAGAATGAGCAACAATGGAGACCCCTCCAAGTTCTAGCTTCCCCCTAGCTCTGTAGAGCTTGTTACTCAGCTAACCAGCCAATCAGAGAATAGAACAAGACCTATTTTCTGGCAGGCAGGGTTTTCTCGGTGAGCCCTGCCAGACGGCCGACAACCCAAAACCCGGGCGTCATCCGTTTTGCCTGAAATCTGGATCATGCCAGAATATGAACGCTGTGAACACAGTCGTGAGCTAGAAAAATAGCAGCAAAGAGTTATGGCTGCCTGAACCAGGCAGTGCCTACTATGGTCCATGATGCCGAACAGTGCCACAAAACATGAGACATGGATCCTAGGCAGAGCATGACGCTGCAGACGCAATGGTACAGTCAGATCTAGCACCTGACGCTTGTAGATAGCATGTGCGGTGGCAGTGACCGCCGGCGGCCCGACCGTCGAGGAGGCCTGCCGATGGAGCTGAGCACATGGCTAGAGAGAGGAGGCCCCAACAAACTATGAGTAGGCCTCAACGTGCGTTGGCTCCACCGGACGACACTCCAGTAGCGTCGAGTCTCGCCATGAGTCATCTGCACGCTGATGTACACAAGCCGGGAGGACACAACGGAGCACAATGAGGATGCACAATAAACCAACAAGGATAGCATTGGTATGAGTTCTAAGTGTTATTGTGGATTTGGAAGTCATCTGGTGCTGCCGCAACCGTTGTTGGGATAACAAAACCGGTAGCATCACAGGCTATAGTCGTTGCTCTAGAGCAACCGAGCAACCCCAACTCAACGACTCGTGGAGGAGTGTGAGTGCTCAACGTGCATGCAGTGAAACAACAGCGAACAACAAGCAGTGTACAATCATTGTGGCAATTCCATGAAAGTAGCAAGCCAGCAGGCATGTGAAAAAGATGCTTGGAGCAGTAGTAGCACCTCGAGGCAGCAGGTTGTAGCCTTGGGATCATTGTGTGCCATATTGGTACTTCAAACACTTGTTGGTTGCTTGACTACAACAACTTGCAGGGCCACATACAATCAGCACGTAGCAATAGCAGCAACACCTAGCCTCTCTAGCGTAAAATCCCTCTCTCCCTCTCTTGATGGTCTGCTCTCGCACGCATGTAGGCTCGCGAGCTGTATTCTGCTGACGTGAGCACCTAGCCTCTCTAGCATTGACTCCCTCTCTCTCTCTCCCCTTCTCTTATTGATCATCTCTCACCCTGTCAGTACCTTTCCGGTATGTCGTCGACAACCTTAAAGTCGAGGCTACTAACAGACTCCGCCTGCTAAATTTGCAATGAGCGTAAAATCACACAAATCAGAACATGGTGACATTGCAAGGGTGGGTGGTGTCCTTCAATAGATGCTGCCGATGAAGCCAATGCTAGCAATACAGCTGATGCTGCTATTGAAGCTGATGCTTCTGATGCAGCTGATGCTACTGATGGTGCCGATGTAACTGATGGTGCCAATGTAACTGATGCTGACAGTGGAATTGATGCCTCCATATCAACTGATGCTACAAATGGCGTTGATGATGTCGCTATAGATGACAGAACCAGTGGAGCTAGTGCTGCTCATGCACCAGGTGCTGGTGATGCAATAGATGTAACTGATGCTTCCGGTGCTATATATGATGTCGATGGAATAGACACAACTAATGTAGATGGTGATGTTGAAGTGGATGGAAGTGTTGTTGCTGATGCAATAGATGGAGCTGATGTAACATGTGAAGCTGATAATGATGCTGATGGTGTAGACAATGCTCGTGCACCAATTGTTGCTGAGACGTCAACTCCAACGATGAAGCTGATAGACCCGATGGAGAGAATATGGTCAGTGGAGCTAGCTGAGCTGATGTTGAGGATGAAGGTGCTATACAGGTACCAGGTGCACCCGTCACAAGTGCTTCCTAGGCACCTGATGCTACCAAAGGTGTCGACATTGATGATGCAACCAGTGAAGTCAATGCAGCGGATGTATCTAATACGGAAGACGAAGCTGAGAGTCCATACAAAGCTGATGTTGCTAGTGATGTTGAGAGCAAAGGTGGAGCTGATGCAGCTGTCACAGCTGATGTAGTTGGTGTTGTGAACAAAGCATGTGCTGCACATGAGGCCGATGGTAACAGTGCATCTGAGGCTGTGGATGATATGGATGACGCTAATCGTGCTCATGCTGCTAAAGTAGCAAGTGAAGTAGCTGGCGCATATGTCCTAGGTGATGCAACTCATTTTGCAAATAAAGCGGGTGTTATAGATGACGCCGATGCTGATAGTGCAGGCAAGGCTATGGATGTTGTACATGACTTTTATCGTATCGATGCTGCTGAAGTAGGAGGTGGAGCAATGGCTACAACTAGTGTTGCTGTCACAACTGATGTAGCCAGTACTATAGATGATGCTGAAGGCATGGATGTAGACAGTGTAGATGCGGCTGATATTTCCAACACCAATGAACGTGCTCTAACTGATGCAACACTAGGTGCTCTTGCTCCATCCTCGGTGCTCATTGTCAAGGTGAATGTCAAAGTGGACAGATGCATACACCCCCCTGGACCGGTGTAACAACAGAAGCCAGTGGAGATGAAGTCAGACCAGTGACAAGACGAACATGATGCGTTCGGCGCGGACGAAGTCGTCAAGCAAAAAGCTAATTGAAGAGGACGTGGAGATTGTATCAACCAACAAGGGCATGACACCAGTAGAGCATAGGATGGAGAGAATAGCCACGGACTGAGAGGGAAGGTTTGATGGAGAAGGTCCATCGACGGAAGATGAAGAAGATGAGGAGATGAAGAAAATGGTGGATATGAAGAATCAATCTGATATGAGAAGAGCTGGTCCCTGAGCTGCTACATCATCTGCCGTAGACTGTGGAGCTCGGTGTACATGGTTGCCACAGTGCCAGTGAGGGATACGGATGAAATAGGTTGGTTTGCCTACTGTGGTGTGTGAGGAAATGCACGGGGCTGGAGCCAGGGTGGATACCACTTACTAGGTTGCCGACGACACTGGAGCCAACCATGGCGGCCCTCTCCAGAGAAGTGGTAGGAAAATCCACAGAGAGGCGGTTCCTACTGTGGAAGGAGAAGGCCATTCCTCTGAGGATCATGTGAGGGAGGATGGAGAGTGTCCTGTTGGCGGTGGAGAGACCAACCACGGGAGGGGTTGCATCACAAAAAGGTGGTGCTTACGGCCACATATCAACCCCTGAAGGCTGCTGATGATGAGGGTGAGCATGAAAAACACTCTCCGGGTGGTGAAGAGAGTGTCCACGGAGAAAAATGGCCAGAGGGTGGAAGTGGTCCTGTCACCAAGCTATCAAGCTGATGACATGGATAGGCATGTCGAATGCTGGCTCCGGTCAAAATAGAGACCAACCACAAAGAAAGCTGGCCAGGGTATCCATGAGTAGGTGATGCCAGGGGCCGGGTCACTCTGCTAGTAGGCTGATGACACGACAAGGCAAGAAGAATGTTCTCTCCCGGAGGTGAAGAAACTGACCCGAGTAGTGACTGGCTAGACACCCCATGAGGTAGTGGTGTCAACGGTAGGATCACTGCGTCAAGGGGCAAGTGATGATGAGAGGGAGCGTAGGATGTTCTGGCTCTCGGCAGTGCACAAGCTGACCACGAGAGGACATCGCCGGGAAAATCACATGGTGGTAGTCGTGGCTGTGGCCTCAGCATATCGGAGGGTTGCAGAGGAAGGGGGTGAAAATGGTGAGGTGGTTCTGGCCATGGCATCATAATGTCTAAGGGGACCATGGATGAGGTTGAGACCAACAGATGTCGTCTCAACAGGTCCAATTCGGGACATGGTGGACGTTGTTTTTTGTTTGTTTGTATGAAGACTGGAGGAGAGGGTCACTAATTTGAACTAAAAGAAAAAGTAAATGATATACTCTAGCGAAGAGGGCTGGAAAACATAAAGGAAAAACTGTTCCTCTTCTACCCCTACATCAATCACGTACCTTTTCTTTCATCCATTGCCCAGTTCACTCATTCTTTGCTTTGTAGGCCCTCCCTCC
>SZWC01029797.1:7637-25528 GCA_023375785.1 Penium margaritaceum | reverse complement strand
CCCAGAGCTTTGGAGGCTCTAGGTATTTTCTCACCTTCATTGATGATTTCAGCCGTTACACTGCTGTGTACTTCCTTTCCTCCAAGGACCAGTGCTTTGACAGGTTCAAGGAGTTCAAGGCCATGGTGCAGAACCAGACTGGCAAGAAGATCAAGGCGCTGCGCAGCGATCGCGGTTGAGAATACCTAAGCAAGGAGTTCCAGGACTACCTCGCAGCAGCTGGCATCAAGGCGCAGCGTACCGCGCCGTACTCGCCGCAACAGAACGGGGTAGCTGAACGCGCCAACCGTACCATTGTGGAGTCGGCGCGCTCCATGCTGCACGCAGCCCGGCTGACCTACGACTTTTGGGCTGAAGTCGTGAGCACTGCGGTCTACATCAAGAACCGCAGTCCAACCAAGGCCCTGGAGCAGATGACGCCGTACGAGGCGTGGTTCGGCAAGAAGCCGAGCGTAGGTCATCTTTGCGCGTTTGGCAGCTTGGCGCACATGCACGTACCAAAGGAGAAGCGGCAAAAGTGGGATGCGAAGAGTGCACAGATGCTGATGATTGGCTACGACATGGCAAGCAAGGCGTATCGCCTCTACGAGAGAGATACAGGCCACGTCATCATCTCCAGGGATGTCGTCTTCAATGAGAGTATCGTCATCGGCACCAACATCGTGTGTGAAGAGGTAGCAGAACCAACAGCTAACGAGACAGTGGGAGTAGAAATTCTCCCTGACCCAGTTTCTCCCGATCCTTCTTCTACTGTGACAGTGGGAGAATCACTCTACTCTCCCATGTCTGATGTTGCAGATACAGCAGCCTCATCGGCAGAAGCAGAGGAGGGAGATGTAGCACCACCAGTAGCAGCAGTTGTGCCAGCAGCACCGCGCCAGCCGCCCGCTAACGCACCAGCACCAGGTCGCAGGTACCCTCTAAGGGTGCGTTACAAGCCTGGTTAGCGCGGCCATTTCTGGATGCTACAGAAAACCAGAACAGATGAACGTCGCAGTTGCAGCAGATTCAGATGAGCCAACATCATACAAGGAGGCCATGGCTGCACCGGATGCTGCAGATTGGGCGCAAGCCGTGTAGCAGGAGATACAGTCGCAGCTGGACAACGGCACGTGGGAGCTAAGTGAGCGTCTACCAGGACGTAAGGTGATCAAGTGCAAGTGGGTGTTCAAGAAGAAGCGGGGAGCAGATGGTAACCTGGAAAAGTACAAGGCGAGGCTGGTCGCCAAGGGCTACTCGCAGCAGGAGGGCATCGACTATACAGAAACTTTTGCCCCTATTGCAAAGTTTGCCTCTGTGCGCACGCTCCTCTCTTATGCAGCAGCTGAAGATTTCGAGGTTCACTACATAGATGTCAAGACAGCATTCTTGAATGGTGACTTGGAGGAGGAGATCTACATGGAGCAGCCGGAGGGATTCGCCATGGATGGCCAGAAGCACCTGGTCTGTAAGCTGTAGAAGTCGCTGTACGGCCTGAAGCAAGTGTCGCGTCCTTGGAACCAAAACTTGGATGCAGCGTTGCAGTACATGGGATTTGAGCACAGCGAGTGTGACTATAGCGTGTATCGCTGGCAGCATGAGCATGAGATCCTCATCATCATTGTCTATGTGGATGACATGCTCCTCCTTTCCAACAGCATGTCTGTACTACAAGAGTTCAAGGAAGCCATGCAGGAGCGCTTCCATATGTTTGATCTCGGGGAGGCATCATACTTCCTCGGTATCCAGATCACGCGTGACCGCAAGACACGCTCTCTCTCTCTACAGCAGAGCCGCTACATTAAGGATGTTTTACAGCGGTTTGGCATGGCAGAGGCAAAACCCATCGGCACGCCGCTGGAGACGCGGTAGTACCTCGTGAGCTTTTATGGAGAAGCAAATGCAGCTGAGCGGCAGAAGTACCAGAGAGCCGTCAGCAGTCTCATGTAGCTGATGGTGGCAACCAGGCCGGACCTCGCACAGGTTGTGAGCGCTGTGAGCCAGCACATGGCTAATCCCGGAGTGGAGCAACAGAAGGCAGTGAAGCGGATCTTCTGCTACCTTGCTGGAACCATCAACATCGGCATCACCTACAACGGCAATGACAACAGCATCATCGGCTATACAGACGCAGATTGGGCTTCAAACCCTGAGGACCGCAAGTCCATCTCTGGACATGTGTTCCTCATGAATGGTGGAGCCATCAGCTGGTGCAGCAAGCGGCAGGTGGTCGTGGCGACCTCCAGCACAGAAGCTGAGTATGTATCTCTCAGCTTTGGAGCCAAGGAAGCAGTTTGACTCCAACGTCTCATGGCAGAGATGAGTGGGAGTGCAGCAGTTCTAGTTCCTGTGCGCGTCGACAACCAGAGCGCAATCGCACTCGCCAAGAATCCTGAGCACCATGCACGCACCAAGCACATTGATATCGCATATCATTTCATCAGGCACATGGTGCAGGAGGGTGCTATCAAGCTGGAGTTTACTCCAACCAGCAAGCAGGTCGCTGATTTCAGCACCAAGCCAGTGACCCGTGAGAAGCAGCAGTTCTGCATGAAGGCATGTAGACTCAGCCCACTCTGACTGCGGCAAAGTGGGAGATTGTTGGGAAAGGAGCCATCTGGCTCAGTTTCAGGTCCATAGGAGCAAGTTCCAGGAAAGTACCAGGTGCCTGCTCTGATCGCCAATCTGACATGGCCATTAGAAAGATCAGGTGGCAAAATGTCTACGGTCTAAGTTTGAGGCCGATCCAAAGGTCGGATTGGGAGATATGAATTTTCGGGTGGGCATGGGTGATGGCTCCATGCCTTAGCCTAAGAAAAGAAAAAGGCAAGAGGTCCAGGGTCAAGACCTGATGGGAGAAACATCCAAAAAGGTCCTTGGTCTTAGGATTGCCTTGTCAGAGTGTACTGACTAGGATAAAGGTACCTCTCCTTCCTTTTTAGGAGAGGTGAGATCCTTGTGTACTAGCCATGGACACATGGCGATTCTCCATGGGTTTGTGGGTTATGTGACCACTAGGAGTATGCCATGAGAGCATTCTCTAGCTCTCTAGGTCGTGTTTGAGTGGTCAGCCTGATTGCTAGGCTGATTTCCTCCCTTGTGTGAGATTATGGGCTCTAGTGTGTGAGCCTTAGCCTCCATGGCTAAGTGGTGTGGCTTGTGAGAGGGCTGACTTGCCCAAGCTCTAGCTCTATGTGTACTCCATCCTTTTGAGTGATTGAACAACCATTCTTCAGTACAAGTGATGCCCTTCCAATCACACATGCTCGCTGCTCCAAGGCTCCCTCTCTCCTCAAATTCCAACACCATGTACCGTTCTCGAGCTGCGACTATATCTCCTTTTATTCAGCTTGCGCCTAATCTGTTGCATCTGGTGACGCCATGGCCTCCTTGTACAACGTCCACTCATCAAAGTCTGCTCGAATTGCGATGTTCATCTTGTCTGGTTCTTGGAGCATCCAGAAATGCCGGCGGTCACGAGGCGTATACCATTACAGGATACCTCCGACCTGGTGCTGGAGCGTTAGCAGGCCGCTGGCGTAGTGCTGCTAGCACAACTGCTCCAGTTGATGGCGGTGCATCTTCTTCCCTTACTTTTGCCAATGAGGCCGCTATATCTGCTGCATCAGACATGGGAGAATAGACTGGTTCTTCCACTATCACAGTGGAGGAAGGATCAGGAGAGAGTGGATCAGGAAGGATATCTACTCCCACTACATGGTGAGCTGCTGCTTCTGCTGCCTCTTCACAGACAATGTTGGTACTAATGACGTTGCTCTTGTTGAAGAAGATATCCCTGGAGATGATGACGTGGCCTGTTTCCCTCTCGTCGAGGCGATACGCCTTGCTTTCCACGTCGTAACCAATCATCAACGTCTGCGCACTCTTTGGATCCTACTTTTGCTGCTTCTCCTTTGACACGTGCATTCGCGCCAAGCTGCCGAACACGCGAAGATGTTCCACGCTCGGCTTCTTGCCGAACCACGTCTCGTAAAGCTGTCTTGACATCCATCTGATGGAGGCAAAGGTAACAACAGGCACAAAGGTCTCCTCGTACTCTGAGCCTCTACGCTAGGAAAACCCCTGCTTGTACTTGTTGATAATACCATCATGCTTGAACTTTTTTGGAGTACCCACTTTGATCCTACCACATGCGTTTTTGGGGACCTGTCCACCAGAATCCATGTTTTGTTCTCTTCATTGCATGCGAATTCACTATCCAGTGCCTCTCAAGGTCCACCAGATGGATGTCAACACAGCTTTCCTCTACGGGAAGCTAGAGAAAGAAGTGCAAATGGAAGTGCCCGAGGGAGTGAAAGTTGCAGAAGGCAAGGTTTACAAACAGGTCGAAGCACTCTACCAGCTGAAACAGGCTCCAAGGATGCGGTATAAGGAGATTGACGGATTCATGGCCAGGCTCACCTTGACTTACTGCCACAATGATCCTAGTGTCTATGTGTAGGAGGATGAGCAAGGCTTGATGCTGGTTGTACTGTACGTCGGTGACCTGATCATCTGCTCGTCATCGGTGGAGCTAAGCAATAGGTTCAAAATAAAAGACATGGATGTCCTCGACTTCTACCTAGGGATGGCCTTCTACCGCATTCGAGTAGTAGGGACCATCCAACTGAACAAGACAAAGTTCATCATGGAGATCCTCAAGCGTTATAACATGTAGGACTGCAAGCCCATCAGTGCACCCATGACAATAAACATCAAGCTCTCCTCCTCCATGAGCCCCAACACGAAAGTAAAATGAGGTGTGATGGAGAACATTCCCCACAGGTCTGCTCTTGGTAGCCTCACGTATCCCATGGTAGGAACACACCCTGACATTTGCTTTACTGTGGGACAAGTGAGCAGGTTTGTGGCCAATCCAAGGCCACAGGACTACCAAGCAGTCAAACGCATCATGCGCTAATTTTAGAAGACGACACATGGCTCTCTAGTTTGGAAGCGAAGAAAGATCAAATACGTTGCGGTTGATCGCTAGAAAGACACTGACTTGGGAGGAAGAATCTATGATAGAAAGTCCATCTCGGGCTTTGTGTGCCTTTTTGATGGTGGTATAGTCTCTTGGATAAGTAGAAAGCAAGACTGCGTCTCCTTCTCTACCAGTGAGGCAAAGTACATCGCTCTGTCATAATCATGTAAGGAGACACAATGGTTATGCAGTATACTAACCGAGATGAAAGTGCCACAAACGGAGGCAACAGAGGTCTGCATTGACAACAAAGCACCATGAAAATGGCATTAGATGATGTCATCTTCCTACAGACCAAGCACATAGACATCAGGTACCACTACTCACGTGACCCGGTCGCAAAGAAGATCGTGGATATGGAATAGGTAGAGACCAGGAAGATGCTCACTGATTCCATGACAAAGGCGCACGATAGCAAATTGCACTCTGCAAGTACTCGAGGCCAAGACTACCAAAGAGCAGAGAGATCTCACAGCTAATGGACACACGTGCAATGGAGAATTTCTTGACTTGATATGCTCCTTATCCATGGCTGAAATTTGGAGAGACACAAGATGGACTAGGCATGCACTACTCGCTTATGTTTGTCCCCTAGGGATGCACAGCTCCTTTGGAGCAATTCTCCTTGGTCTAATCTGGATAGCATAGCAAGAAAAAACTACCTAGGACAACTCCTTGATGCTGGTTACAC
The DNA here is from genome assembly GCA_023375785.1 of Penium margaritaceum. NCBI lineage: Eukaryota > Viridiplantae > Streptophyta > Zygnematophyceae > Desmidiales > Peniaceae > Penium > Penium margaritaceum. Next base: position 19,874 of record SZWC01029797.1, on the reverse strand, counting down.
AGTTTGTGGATGACCTGATCATCCGCTTGTTATGAGTCGAGGTATTGAACAAGCCAAAGACAGATCTCAGCAACAGCTTCAAGACAAAGAAAATGGGTCCGCTCGAGTTCTCCATCAGGATCGTTGTCCACCGCAATCGAGCAGACCAAGGGGGTTTAAGGAAGTATACCCACACCTTCCGAGAGTAATCATCGATGAAGGTGAGGAGGTACTTGGAGCCGCCGTTGGACGTGGTGCGCATGGGGCCACACACGTCGCTGTGGACGAGGTCGAGTATACCCTCTGCTCTACGACCATTTTTGGAGAAGCGTTTTCACTTTGTCTTGCCTTGCAGGCAAGCTTCACACCCAGCGTTGCATCCAACCTTGAGCTCACACCCCTCCAGCCCGCGTATAAGCTTCTGCTCTTACATGACCTGTAGGGTGCTGTCGGCCACGTGCCCAAGACGTCTGTGCCACAGCTTCGCAGTTATTGCTCTCGCGTCTTTAGCCGCCACAGCAGGCGGCATGGATGGTATCTTGGCGTTCGGCGATGGTGCAGCTTCCGCTCCTACCTCTGCCGCCACAGCGTGCCCTTCCGCGCTCTTCATCTGTAGAACGTAGAGCCCATCCGTTCGTGGTACCTTGGTGACAAGGTCTGACGCAGCGTAGGTAATCGTCACGTCCTCGTTCTTCAGGATGACGGCTTCCTTCTGTGTGAACACCACTGCCATCGCGTGATCCGTAATCCGCAAGACGGAGAGGAGGTTCGCGGCAAAAGTTGGCATGTAGACGACGTTCTGCAGCCGCAACTCCTTGTCAGCTCCGTTGAGCCGCGTGTGCACGACCTTCTCTCCCTCACCAGTCGCGAACTCGATGTGACTGTTGGCGCACTGGAACTTGGCTGTGGACGGTGTGAGGGACAAGAAGCCACATGCCTTGCGAAAGGTGTGGTAGTCCGTGCCACTCTCGAGCCCGAAGGCTCCCGGCCACAGTAGCGGAGAGCCCTTGGGAGGGGCCTTGCTCTCGGCCATCATGCTCGTGGACGTCAAGTCCACCTTCTTACTCACGTTGCTGCTCCCACCACCGCCTCCTTCCTTCTTTGGTGTGCGACACTCCCGCGCCTAATGCCCGGCCTTGGCACAATTATGGCACTTGCCCTTCTTCTTGCCGCTCTTCCCGCCACCACTGCCTCTGCTGTTGCCATGAGAGGAGGTGCCTCCCGAGCCACTCGAGTATGCGGCGTTGTTGATGACGCCGTTATTGCGCCACATGGCCTCGTTCCGGACAAACTCGGAGACACGAGGGTACGTGAACTCCGACTCCTCCCAACCACCCAAGGTGGTGATCATGGGACTCCAGCTTGGCGGCAATGCCATGAGGAGAATCATGGCCTGCATCTGTTGGTCGAGCTGCCAGGACATGGCGCGGCCTTCTTAAAGCAGTCCTTCGAACTGCTAGAGGAAGTCCGAGATGGACTCCCCCTCGCCCACCCGCAGCCCGATTAGGCGTTGCAAAATGAAGAGTCGATTGGCGAGGGAAGTTGACAGGATTTCAAAACCGCACATATCCAACTGTCAGAATAAGAGTTATGCTCAAAACGAGGTTGGCCATGTCTATGCTCTTCTCTCTGAGTAAGGCTCTTGCATTATAATGACCATAACTCTCTAGTTTCTTTGTCAAATTTAAAAAAACGGGAAAGACAAATTGAAGTTGTTTTGAAAGCTTTCAATGGTGAAAAAAATACTTGCATTCCATTAGTACGTTTAGGAGAAACGTTATTCACAAGGTGGCCGGTATTAGGTGAAATAGGAGCAGCTAGATACCCTGTTTTTAAAAGGGCATGTCGCTGTAAATCCCCTATTAATGACCATATTTTATGGACTGATTGGAAAGGTTTTGAGGTGAATTTGCCAGTGGTGGACTCAATTTTTCAAACTCCTAGTCTTTAGGCCTATACTATCCATTGGCAGTCAGACAGATTTTTGACAGTAGTAGTATAATCAAGGATAGCGCATGTTGACCTGATTTGCTCCTTGTCCATGGCTGATATTTGAGGAAGGACAAGACGCACTAGGCATGCACTGCTCCCTTTGCGTAAGTCCCCCAAGCCTGGTCCTGATAGACAAGGCATGCACTGCTCCTTTGGAGCAAGTCCCATTGGTCTTATCTGGATACTAGAGCCAACAAACACTACCTAGGGCAACTCCTTGTGGCTTGGACGTTCCGAGGTTAGTCTCTGGAGCGAGAGGTGACTCCGTCAAATCCCAGCCTGGTGGGTAATTTTCTTTGTGACCAAAAGCGGGACAAGAAGGTTTTAACAGACATTTTAGAACATTCCAAGGTCTTTCTTGGTGGCTGGCGCCACTTGGCGGTCACAACAAATGCCATGTAGGCAGGGGAGATAATGCAATCCAGATTGCCCCTAAGATGGCTTATCCAAGGAGCCAATGTGCGCCTAGGCTAGAGGCTGGCTTTAGGACAGCAAGAACATATCAGTTGCCTGTGATTGAGTATAGTTCTTACCTTTGAGACTCCTAACAGAGTTCTCCACCAGAGACAGACACTTAAGAAGCATTGGTTGGTCTAAGCCCCAGGGGTTCGCTCTGTCAACGTGCCTGAGGTGACGGTCTAGAAAACGGATTTCAACACAATAATTCCCACCCACTACTCTAAAGGCACACTTCTGCGCACTCTTGCACCCTCTCTATCTTACAGCACGCATCAGCTCCATCAGCTCCATGTGCTCCATCTGCTATATTAGCTCCAACGGCGGCTGCTCGGACATAGCAAACAAGGGTCAAGGATAAGCTTTGCTCTAGGAGTCATGATCCTCGATTTGCAAGTATGCGTTCTTCTCTGTTTGGAGGTAATCAACGGTTAAGGGGTAAGCAACGGATGTGTATTGTTTAGACCGGTAGCAAAGAAAAGCATACTTCAGCCTACATCACCGTGAACGAAATAGAGAAGTAGAGAAGCAGTACGACGATACCCGTGACGCTCTCTCTCGAGCAGGTCAATGGCGGGATATCAAAGTTCACAAGGTTTGGTTTTTACTTATGGAGGCTGCAATTTGAGATTGTCATGAGAGTGCGTGGCTACTTGAAGATGTTCCTTTGAGAACAGATTAAACCTCTAAAAACAGATCCAAGATATGAAGCGTGGAGTGCCAAAAATGACATGGCGCTTATGATTCTTGTGACATCAGTCCATGAGTCACAGCGCGTCTACCTCCAAGGTATTATTCATGCATCAAAGATTTAGGAGAACCTTGGACAAGTGCACCTATAACAGCTCTCGAAAATTGCCTCTCCATCTGTCAAAAGATGATATCGATGAGGATGAACGAGAAAGAGTCGATTCCGAACTTCCTCTTGCAGTTTGAAGATCTGCTTGATCAAGTAACCCAAATGAAATGGGAAATTCACACCAACATGCAGGCCATGATCCTCCTCATGGTGCGACCTGAAAGCTCACGTCCTCTGGTCAGCGTTTTTGGCGGTGGGAAGGAGGAGGATTTGACGTATGAGGCACTGTCCAAGTACGTGCACAAGGAGGCAATGCGTCGGAGCGGTAGTGGGGCTAACATATCAGCCAATGCTAGATAGAACGGTGGTTGTGGCAACAATTCCTCTTCTTATCAGAGTAACAGCGGTTGTTTTTCCAAATTGATAGCCAGCGGGCCTCCACAGTCCATTTTCTATTGGACAAATTTCTGGCAGAAGGATAGGTAGTGCCGTCACTCAATAACATTGTTGAGCATTTACAAAGCTCAAAATGGCAATAGCAGGAGGGGTAACATCAGCCTTGCCCTTGGAGAGGCTGGATGAACGTGCCAACTTCATGTTTTGGAAGATCGGTACCTGCCTGTTTTTGGAGGAGAGGGGCTTATATGAGGTGGTGAGCGGTGACGAGCGTCCTTTGCCAGTACAAACAAAAGGTATCAGTGCAACGTACGTGGTGGCGGGGAAGACGCCACAGAAAGTTGTAGCAGGTACAAGTTCATCTACAACTACAGTAGTGGCATATGAGTGGAAGAAGAAGGACACGGAGACCAAACACTGCTTGTCAACACTATCTCCAACCCGCATCTTCATTACATGATTGACAAGGCTTCTGCAAAAGAGGGGTAGGACACGTTGTGTAAGAAGTATGAGAGCAAGGATCCTGCATTCCTCATGCTTTTGGAAGAGGAGATGACGTTGAAAATGCAAGATGGCGAAGGGATGGAGGAGAACATGGACATGGCAAAGGAGCTGGCAAAGTAGCTGAAAGCGGCCGGCAATTTACGGAGGACATGCGCTTTATCCTCCTCTTACTGAGGTGACTTCGAACAAGCAATGACACGGTGAGAGGGACGGTGGTAGTGCACGTAGAACTACGTCGCAATACAGCAAAACGCAATGGCAGCTGCAGGTTTTAAGGCCATGAAGGCACGTAAACACTACACAAGTCCTAAATGACGCAACCAGCAGCAGTAGTAATCCGGGTAGTAGAGAAGCAAGAAAAATAGAAAGTGCCACTATTGCGAAAAAGAGGGGCACTACAAGAAAGAGTGCTTCAAGTTCAAGAGGGACCACAATGAGCAATGGCAGCACTAGAAAAAACAGTAATCTCCACATGAACAGCAGCAACAATAATAGCACTATCAGCAACAGCAGTTTAAGTAACAGAACCAGACCGGCATGCGCTACTTTGGTAACATGAACATGGCCAAGGAGGTGCGCGACCGTCTCTTCATGGCAAAGTCTGACATGTCGCACAAGGAAAAGACAAATCTGGCGTGGTACAGGGACTCAAGGTGTACCAAGAATCAGACCGTGGACCGATTACTTTGACCTGATATTCTCCTTGTCCATGGCTGATATTTGGACAGGCACAGGACGAACTAGGCATGCACTGCTCACTTGCAGTAAGTCTCCTTAGTCTGATCCAGATACACAAGGCATGTACTACTCCTTTGGAGCAAGTCCTCTTGGTCTAATCTGGATAGCATAGCCAACAAACACTACCTAGGACAACTCCTTGTGGCTTAGACGTTCAAGAGTTGGTCTAAGGAGCGAGAGGTCATTAGGTCAAATTCTAACACGGTGACTTATTTTCGTCGTGACCATAGGGGGATAGGAAGGTTCTGAGAGCCATCTTAGAATATTCCAAGGTCCTTCCTGGTGACTAGCGCCACTTGGCGATCACAAGGAGTGCCATGTAGGCATAGGGAATGATGCAATCTAGATTCCTCCTAAAGTGGCTCATCCAAGGAGCCACTACGTGCCTAGGCTAAAGGCTGGCTCTAGGACTAAAAGAAAATGTCAACTGCCTGTCATTGAGTATAGTTCGTACCTTTGAGACTCCCAATAGAGTTTTCCACCGCAGCCAGATACTAAAAAAACATTGGTTTGTCTAAATCCTAGTAGTTTGCTCCTCGTGCAAAAGTGACCAGGTGTTTAAGACACAGTGCAAGGAAATTATTCCTATGAACTGCTTAGTCTTAAACATTGGCTGTGATGGTGATATCATATCTTTGTTGCAATACCAAGATCGGTCGGCGGGAACCATTGTGTTGGAAGCCGTTTTCTAGACCGTCGCCTCTGGCAGGTTGATAAAGGGTCATGGGTCCACAATGACTAGTTATAAGGGATGCTTCTATATACTCTCCCGCACTCTCAGTCTTGCAGCACACATCAACTCCATCAGCTCCACCAGCTCCATCTACTCCATGAACTCTATGGCGGGTGCTGGCACTCAGTGAACAAGGGCCAAGGATAAGCTCTGCTCTTTAAAGTACGACCCTTGGAACCTAACCAGAATAAGCTCTACCCTTGGAGGCACGACCCTGGGTTTGCTAGTGTGCGTTCTTCTCTGCTTGTAGGTGATCATTGGCTAAAGGATAAGTGACAGATCTGCACCTTATAAACCGGTAGTAGACAACAGCTTTCATTAGCCCACATTGGCCTTAGCGAAATAGAGAAGCAGAGAAGCAGTATGACAACACCCACGACGCTCACTCTCGAGCAGGTCAAGTGGAGGGATGTCAAAATTCACATGGTTTGGTTTTCCCCCGTGGAGATGGTAATTTGAGATTGTCATGAGGGTGCATGGCAACATAGAGATGTTCCTTAGAGAAGAGATTGAACCTGTAAAACCAGATCTTGGATATGAAGCGTGGAGGGTCAAAAATGACATGGCGCTTGCGATTCTTGTGACATGAGTGCATGAGTCACAGCATGTCCAACTCTAAGATATCACACAGGCATGAAAGGCTTACGAGAAGCTTGCAGGTCTAAACTAATCAATAGCTCTTGCAAATCACCTCTTCATCCTTCAAAAGCTGGTTTCGATGAGGGTGAGGGAGGGAGAGTTGATTCCGGACTTCCTGTTGTAGTTAGGACTGCTGCAACAAGTGACCTAAATGAACTCGGAAATCGACACCAACATGCAGGCCATGATCCTCCTCATGACGCTACCAGAAAGCTGGGGTCCTCTGATCACCATCTTTTGCGGTTGGAAGGAGGAGGATTTAGCGTATGGGACAGTGTTAGAGTACGTACCCAACGAGGCCATGCGTCGTAGCGCTAGTCAGGCAAATGTTTTAGCCTATGCTGCACAGTATGGTGGTCGTGGCAACAATTCCTCTGCTAATCAGATCAGTGTTCGAACTGGAGGAGAGAGGGATCCTTGGAGCAACGAGCATGTGTGACTGGAAGGGCATCACTTCTGCTGAAGAATGGTTGATAAATCACTCAAAATGATGGAGTATATATAGAGCTAGAGCTTGAGCAAGTCAGCCCTCTAACAAGCCACACCACTTAGCCATGGAGGCCAAGGTTCACACACTAGAGTCCATAATCTCACACAAGAGAGGAAATCAGCCTAGCAATCAGGCTGACCACTCACACACGACCTAGAGAGCTAGAAAATTCTGTCATGGCAGGCTTCTAATGGTCATATAACCCACAATCCCATGGAGAATCGCCATATATCCATGTCTAGCACACAATGATCTCACCTCACCTAAAAAGTAAGGAGAGGTACCTTTTTCCTAGTGAGCACACTCTGACTGTTGGGAAAGGAGCCATCCGGCTCAATTTCAGGTCCACAGGAGCAAGTTCCAGGAAAATTCCAGATGCCTACTCCGATCGTCAATCCGTCTTCACCATTGGAAAGATCAGGTGGCAAATTATCTACGGTCCAAGTTTCAGGCCGATCCAACGGTCGGATTGGGAGATATGAATTTTCGAAGTTTCGGGGGTCATGGACCGTCGATGTCTGGGTGGCCATGGGTGATGGCTCCATGCCTTAGCCTGAGAAAAGAAAAAGGCAAGAGGTCCAGGGTCAAGACCTGATGGGAGAAANCCTTACTTTTTAGGTGAGGTGAGATCCTTGTGTGCTAGCCATGGACACATGGCGATTCTCCATAGGTTTGTGGGTGATGTGACCACTAGGAGTGTGCCATGAGAGCATTCTCTAGCTCTCTAGGTCGTGTGTGACTGGTCAGCCTGATTGTTAGGCTGATTTCCTCCCTTGTGTGAGATTGTGGACTCTAGTGTGTGAGCCTTAGCCTCCATGGCTAAGTGGTGTGGCTTGTGAGAGGGCTGACTTGCCCAAGCTCTAGCTCTATATGTACTCCATCATTTTGAGTGATTCAACAACCATTCTTCAGCACAAGTGATGTCCTTTCAGTCCCACATGCTCGCTGCTTTAAGACTCCCTCTCTCCTCCACATCCAACATTTGGTATCAGAGCCAGATTCTGCCAGATTCAGCCAGCACAGGCCGTCAGTTTGAGAGTGACAGGTTAGGGTCAAAACTTGACCAAATTTGACAATCGACCACTACATCTTTAAGTTCGTGAGACAAGCTTTCCAACGAGCAGAAGATCGCAAAGATCCAACAATTGGATTGAGAGTTATGCTCAAAACGAGGTCGACCAGGGCTACACTCTTCTCTATGAGTAAGACTGTCGCCTTGTGATGACCATAACTCTCGTTTCTTTGTCAAATTTAAAAAGTGGCGTATGCAAATTGTAGTATTTTTCATAAGCTTTCCATTGGTGCACAAATATTTGCATTCCTTCGATTCGTTTGGGAGAAACGCCGTTTACAATCTGGCTGGTCTGAGTTGGAGTAGGAGCAGAAGCATACCCTGTTTTCAAGAGGGCATATCTTTCAAAATCACCTGTTGATGACCCTGTTTTATGGGTTGATCTGAAAGGTTTTGAGCTGAATTTTCTAGTGGTGGGCTCAGTTTTTCCAAATGCCCAGTCTGCTGCCATCTACAGTCCATTTTCTGTCAGACAGATTTCTGGCAGAAGCAGCAGCAGAAGCAGGGGTAGCGCCACCACCCAAGGGCAGCGTTGAGCATCACCAAAGCTCAAAATGGCAGCAGCAGGCGTGGTAACAGCAGCCCAGCCCTTGGAGAGGCTGGAAGGACGCGCCAACTTCACGTTTTGGAAGATCCGTACCTGCCTCCTTTTGGAGGAGAGGGGCTTGTGGGAGGTGGTGAGCGGCGACGAGCGCGCTCCGCCTCCAAAGGCAAAAGGCATCACTGCAGCTCAGGTGGTGGCGGGGAAGGCGCCGCAGAAAGGTGCAGCAGATGCAAGTTCATCTACAACTGCAGAAGCGGCGTATGAGGAGTGGAAGAAGAAGGACAGGCAGGCCTACAGGTTGCTTGTCAACACCATCTCCAACCCGCATCTTCTGTACGTGAGTGACAAGGCTACTGCAAAGGAGGGGTAGGACACATTGTGCAAGAAGTATGAGAGCAAGGATCCTGCATTCCTCATGCTTTTGGAGGAAAAGATGATGGCGCTGAAAATGCAGGGTGGTGAAGGGATGGAGGCGTATCTGGACAGGCCCAAGGAGCTGGCGAAGCAGCTGAGAGCGGCCGGCAACCCTGTGGAAGAGACGCGCTTCATCCTCCTCTTGCTGAGGGGACTCCCAACCAGCTACGACACGGTGCGAGGGACGCTGGAGTGCCAGCCAACTCTCGACCTCGACTTCATCTGCACACACCTGGTACAGGTGGATTTGCGTCGCAATGCAGCAAAGCGCAATGGCGGCAGCAACAGTGAAGCAGCTTTCATGGCCATGGGCTCACGCAACCTGCAGCAGCAGCAGTCCGGGCAGCAGAGAGGCAAGAAGAAGGGCAAGTGGCTTTATTGCCAGAAAGAGGGGCACTACAAGAAAGAGTGCTTCAAGTTCAAGAGGGACCAAAAGGAGCAGCAGCAGCAGCAAAAGCAGCAATCTCCACAGCAGCAGCAGCAGCAGTCACAGCAACGTCAGCAGCACCAGCAGCAGCAGCAGCAGAACCAGACCAGCGTGCGCCATTTTGGCAACATGAACGTGGCCAAGGAGGTGCACGACCGCCTCTTCATGGCAAAGTCTGACATGTCGCAGGAGGAGAAGGCGGATCTGGCGTGGTACAAAGACTCTGGGTGTACGAAGAGTCTGACGCACCACAGGGAGTGGTTTACGCAGTTGCTGTCCATCCCGCCCCGTCCTATCGCTTTGGGTGATGATCGGGTGGTGTATGCTGAAGGGATTGGGATTGTGGAGATGTGGTTGGAGACCCTGCGTGGCATTGAAGTGGGAGTGTTGCATGGCGTGCTGTACGTACCTAATGCTGCATTCAACCTCCTCTCAGTCTCCTCTCTTACAAACACAGGACTGCGCGTCGTCTTCGATGATGACTATGGCTACATCCTCAACAAGGATACAGGAGAGGAGTTGGCCAGGTCGGTGAAGGAGGGCGACATGTACCGCCTGCTGGGGGCAACCAAGATGCCGCGTGAGCAGAGTCTTGCAGCAGTGGTGCAGGCGACAGATGGTGAGATCTGGCATGCGCGCTACGGCCACATCGGCATGCGCGCCTTGCAGCAGCTTCAAGCAAAGCAGATGGTGCGTGACCTGCCTACCATCTCTAACTTTGAACAGCAGTTGTGCATCGGATGTTTGGAGGGGAAGCAGCACCGGGAGGCGTTCTCTGGAGCAGGGGAGCGTGCGAAGGAGGTGTTGGAGCTGGTCCACACGGACCTGTGTGGACCGATGCAGACCCAGAGCTTTGGAGGTTCTAGGTATTTCCTGACCTTCATTGATGATTTCAGCCGTTACACTGCTGTGTACTTCCTTCCTTCCAAGGACCAGTGCTTTGACAGGTTCAAGGAGTTCAAGGCCATGGTGGAGAACCAGACTGGCAAGAAGATCAAGGCGCTGCGCAGCGATCGCGGTGGAGAGTACCTGAGCAAGGAGTTCCAGGACTACCTCGNGAGAGGGATACAGGCCACGTCATCATCTCCAGGGATGTCGTCTTCAATGAGAGCAACGTCATCGGCACCAACATTGTGTGTGAAGAGGCAACAGAAACAGCAGCTGACGAGACAGTGGGAGCAGAAATTCTTCCTGACCCAGTTTCTCCCGATCCTTCCTCTACTGTGACAGTGGGAGAATCACTCTACTCTCCCATGTCTGATGCAGCAGATACAGCAGCTTCATCGGCAGAAGCAGAGGAGGGAGATGTAGCACCACCAGCAGAAGCAGTTGTGCCAGCCGCACCGCGTCAGCCGCCTGCTAACGCTCCAGCTCCAGGTCGGAGGTACCCTCTTAGGGTGCGTTACAAGCCTGGTGAGCGCGGCCATTTCTGGATGCTGCAGAAACCAGAACAGATGAACGTTGTAGTTGCAGCAGATTCAGATGAGCCAACGTCATACAAGGAGGCCATGGCTGCACCGGATGCAGCAGATTGGACGCAAGCCGTACAGCAAGAGATACAGTCGCAGCTGGACAACGGCACGTGGGAGCTGACTGAGCGTCCACCTGGACGTAAAGTGATCAAGTGCAAGTGGGTCTTCAAGAAGAAGCGGGGAGCAGATGGTAACCTGGAAAAGTACAAGGCAAGGCTGGTCGCCAAGGGCTACTCGCAGCAGGAGGGCATCGACTACACAGAAACTTTTGCCCCCGTTGTAAAGTTTGCCTCCGTGCGCACGCTCCTCTCTTATGCAGCAGCTGAGGACTTCGAGGTTCACCACATGGATGTCAAGACGGCATTCTCGAATGGTGACTTGGAGGAGGAGATCTTAATGGAGCAGCCGGACGGGTTCGTCATGGATGGCCAGGAGCACCTGGTCTGCAAGCTGCAGAAGTCGCTGTACGGCCTCAAGCAAGCGTCGCGTGCTTGGAACCAGAAGTAGGATGTGGCGTTGCAGTGCATGGGGTTTGAGCGCAGCGAGTGTGACTACAGCGTGTATCGCTGGCAGCATGAGCATGAGATCCTCATCATCATTGTCTATGTGGATGACATGCTCCTCCTTTCAAACAGCATGTCTGCACTGCAGGAGTTCAAGGAAGCCATGCAGGAGCGCTTCCAAATGTCTGATCTCGGGGAGGCATCATACTTCCTCGGTATCCAGATCGTGCGTGACCGCAAGTCACGCTCTCTCTCGCTGCAGCAGAGGCGCTACATCAAGGATGTTTTGCAGCGGTTCGGCATGGCAGATGCAAAACCCATCGGCACGCCACTGGAGACGCGGCAGTACCTCGTGAGCTTCAATGGAGAAGCAAATGCAGCTGAGCGGCAGAAGTACCAGAGCGCCGTCGGCAGTCTCATGTACCTGATGGTGGCAACCAGGCCGGACCTCGCACAGGCTGTGAGCGCTGTGAGCCAGCACATGACTAATCCCAGACCGGAGCACCAGAAGGCAGTGAAGCGGATCTTCCACTACCTTGCTGGAACCATCAACATTGGCATCACCTACAACGGCAATGACAACAGCAAAATCGGCTACACAAACGCAGATTGGGTTTCAAACCCTGAGGACCGCAAGTCCATCTCTGGACATGTGTTCCTCATGAATGGTGGAGCCATCAGCTGGTGCAGCAAGCATCAGGTGGTCGTGGCCACCTCGAGTACAGAAGCTGAGTACGTATCTCTCAGCTTTGGAGCCAAGGAAGCAGTTTGGCTCCAACGTCTCATGGCAGAGATGAGTGGGAGTGCAGCAGTTCCAGTTCCTGTGCGCGTCGACAACCAGAGCGCAATCGCACTCGCCAAGAATCCTGAGCACCATGCACGCACCAAGCACATTGACATCGTATATCACTTCATCAGGCACATGGTGCAGGAGGGTGCTATCAAGCTGGAGTTTACTCTAACGAGCAAGCAGGTCGCTGATTTCTGCACCAAGCCAGTGACCCGTGAGAAGCAGCAGTTCTGCATGAAGGCATGTGGACTCAGCCCACTCTGACTGCGGCAAAGTGGGAGATTGTTGG
>SZWC01029796.1:0-10419 GCA_023375785.1 Penium margaritaceum | reverse complement strand
CATCTGAGCCTTCTCAGCTTGCCGTTGGATATGCACATGTCCCGCTTGTCCACGGCATGTGTACGTGTTGATAAATCATCTTTTTGTGTCCACGTCGGCATCCTGGCGCGTTGGCAAGTGCTTGTAATCCGCACCTTTCTCTCAATTTACGGTTGGATGTCTCCTATGATCAGGTAATGGGGGGGGGGAGGAGTGTCATAGCGCCCACGTTTGAGTTTGCAAATTCAAATGCACCCCACGTAGTTCAGCCTCATCGGTTGGGGTATTTCGATATATCCCATCGTTTGAGGCCCTCAACAGTGGGGTCTTTGCCATAAATACAGCCAGGAGTCCCTTTCTCAAATCGCATGGTTTTGTGGTCACAAAAGGAACTCGTAATCTATTTTAAGTTACTTTCCATAATTCGGTGACAGTTTCGCCTTTCATTTCATTTTCAGTATAAATGTCACATAACACGTTGCCAAGTTTGGGGGTGTTCGACAGTTTGTAGCAACAGTTGATTAACAGAAACTCTAGAGTTCAGCGTGCAACCGGACAAAACAAGTTAGCAGAAAAGTTAGCGACGTTCCAGCCAATTACATCGTCGATACTGACACTCTCGCTCGTGCAGCATCTTGTTGATCGCTGATCGGATCGGAGCCGCGCCGCTCGGGAACCGGAACCAAGTTACCCGTTCTGTCGGTCTCGTTTGGAACTCCTTAAGCGTGGAACTGTGTAACACATCGCCAAGCTGGGAATACAGCCTGCGTACACAGGGACTAACACCGTAGACACTCAGCTGGAGCATGAGATGGACCTTGTCTGTCTGAACCACCTCAATAGATGCAGACCCCATCAGTCTTAAAATTTCCTACTGCAGACAATGCCTGTTCTATTTTTGGCAGCCACGGATGTGCTCAGCGTTCCAGCCACGTCAGCAGCTTGTGAGAGTGACATTTCTCTTGTTGAGTGGCTTCAGACAGTATGAGTGAGGATACCATGTGGAGAATACAATCGTTCAAACTGGATGGAAGCCGGCAGTAGTGGACCAGGTTTTGTTCTGCATACTGTGTCATGGCCCATGACTCATGGGTTTGTGAAGGAAACCAGTCGCGCTTTCTTGTTTGCTCTGCATACATGTTGCAAAACAGACACGTTTCCAAAACAGATAGATTGTAGTTGGTGCACTCCGATTTTGTCGTCCCCAGTTCATCTGTGTCACTGAGTACATATTGTGCACTGATGTAGACACATGACAGCAATAGCCTAGACTCGAAGACAGCAAGGTGTGCACAGCCGTTCTGAAACTCCAAACAGAAATGCATGCCGAACCACATCTATAATGTCAGATGTAGCTTGAAGTTTCAGAACGGCTGTGAACACCTTGCTGTCTTCGAGTGTAGGCTACTGCTGTCATGTGTCTACATCAGTGCACAACATGTACTCAGCGACACANAAACAGAAATGCATGCCGAACCACATCTATAATGTCAGATGTAGCTTGAAAACCACTGTTGCAACGCCAATTTGATGTAACTGACGCAATTGCTTTTTCTTAACCATGCTCTTCAAAGAGAACTCACAGTTAGAGACCAGCTCCGGAGTCTCCGAGAGTAATTCTTTGGCAGGAATGCATGCCCCCTCCTCTAGGTACGTGTCTGGATTTGCGTGTGCGTCTATGGATCCCAAGGGCTGCTGTGCAACATGCTCAGGATGATCCATCACTCCGGAAGTATTGAAAAACGCACACACCCACCTCGATTGGTTGGCTTCCATGGATTTTCTGAGCCCTAGCCACGTGACTCTGCTCCTGCTCNCTCTTCAAAGAGAACTCACAGTTAGAGACCAGCTCCGGAGTCTCCGAGAGTAATTCTTTGGCAGGAATGCATGCCCCCTCCTCTAGGTACGTGTCTGGATTTGCGTGTGCGTCTATGGATCCCAAGGGCTGCTGTGCAACATGCTCAGGATGATCCGTCACTCCGGAAGTATTGAAAAACGCACACACCCACCTCGATTGGTTGGCGTCCATGGATTTTCTGAGCTCTAGCCACGTGACTCTGCTCCTGCTCCTTGCCGCGGCGACGTTTGTCGGCCTGCTGGTGCCACTTTTGCGGGAGGGAGTAGGGGCTGAGCTAAACGAGCCTAAGGGGGAGCCGGCCTGCGATGGACGGCATGAAAGGGGAAAACATTGGGGGCCGAGCCGGCATGTGATTGAACCCTAACTCTCTCAAATTGCCCCACTGGCTTTCCCTCATTGTCAGGAAGAAACATGAGGGGCCGTGCTCCAGTTCTGCGCCTGCTACTACTGGTGCGGTGCACAAAACAAGATCTTGCAAGGATAGATTCGAGAGCTGGTTCGAGTGCAGGCCTGCTCCGACATGGGGATTGCGATGACATGGGACAGTACGACAGACGACATGGAACAGGGCGACAACGACGGAAAGTGTGACGACATGGAACAGGTCGACAACTCTGGGCACTGCGGTACTGCCGATGTAGGCAGGAAACTCCGTGTGCAAACTGTGGGCACAGCATGGAAATTTGCAAGGCACTAGACTGCAGACGAGCTGTGATGTACAGTACAATAGAGCGAATCAAGTGCGGGTACGTGCAGAGAGGTGGGAGTGCGCTGCGGGCGGGAGTCCGGCAACGGACGGCGAGACAGACCTTCAAACAGCCCGCGCGATGAGCTGGACGAAAGAAAAGCGGCGGAAGCAGCTGCATCTTCTCGTGCGGCCGTTGCTGATACTGTCCCTCCAAGAGGGGACCAGAGCATGGTCATCAGAAGCAGCAGCAGTAACAACGGACGTGGCAGCGGCGGCAATCGCGGCTGCTGCTGCAGCAGTTCGGCTCTGGAACTCATGATGGCAGAGATGCTGATGGTGGTGCGCAAAAGCAGCTTCGTGTGAGTGCTGGGCTAGCTTCTATTGGTGGAGAAGATGCTCTTCTATGGTGAACATAGCTGGAGGACCAGAGCCTGCACGGTTTGCATTGGGTGTGCAACGCAAGCTGCGAGGCTTGGTTACAGCGGGCCAGATGCCGAAAATTTCCCTTTCAGGCTCACATCAGGTACAGAAATCGCCCGCGAGGACTTGGCGTCGACGTTTGTTTTTCCCACGCGGAGCAGGTCTACACCTTCAGCGAGCGGCGAGCTCAACCAAACCGTTCCACCACTCTTTCCCCGCAACCAGTCGTTTCGATATCTCTGCGCTAAGCATAGGCAGGGCAGGGCAGGGTTTCCTGACGTAGCCAAACCAGCCGGCCGCCTTGACCGCGTCAGAGGAGGGGACCTCATGAGGTGGGAAGCGTGCGCGTCGAACTGCGAGTCAACATTCAACGTCAGTCGCAAGTGCCAGCTCAACGAGAAATGCAAGGGTGGCGAACCAAATTTACGGGTCGCATGTCGGCGGTCAACACCTCAACCCCTGATTCCTAGGGTGAGTTGGCGATGGTCGCCATAGCTGACTCGGGAAACTGACCCATCTAACGTTGACTCGGAGTATGCCATGTTCCCATACTTTTTAGGTTACATAGTAACCCTTTCTACACCAGTCAAAACATAATCCACGCGCGCTAACCAGAAAATGTTTACAAACACGCGCAGTAACAGATCCGACGGCGTATACGTGCAACAAACTTTCATCATGCCGGCCAGCACTACAGCACGTATTTGGATACTTTGTGAGGGAAACCATGCTTGTGAGGAAGAATAGTCGGAAGGCTTAAACAGAAATCAATGCTCATTTAAGACAACGTTATCCATAATGTATCCCTCGGCGTAGTCCTGAAACTCTCTTCTCCATTTGTACTCAATGCAAGTACAAAAAATTACTTCTAATCATGAAAAGACAACCGAGGGCACATTTCCTAATGAATCTACAAACAGACACGTTTTCAATCCCCATGAGGATACAATCATCTACAAGCTTTAGAAACAATCCTTGAAAAGAAATTTCTACATTTTCAAATAGGAACATTTGAGAACTAAATAGTTTCTCATCATAGTGTGGTTATAAATACAAATGTAGATATGGTTAAATTTAAATTATTTAAACATGAATAATTCAAAATATTTTCCATTTTTTAATCGAAATACAATATTACAAAACTTTAGCAAGATTTCAAGTCCTCTAATGATATTGAATGCATTTCGAACACATTATTTTTGTTTTCATTAAAACAATAAATTCATCTTTGTACTAACACGATCATATACACATGTAAGGACTTTACAATCAATGTCTATCAAAACTTTACTGTATATATATATATTCAAACTCATAATATCTTTCATCTTTTCAATGTCTAAATAAATATAGCCATATTCATAATTATAGCTACAGACACATTTCAACGTAAAAATCAAAACTCACATCCATATCCATCTCTAACTACATAATTACAATAATAAAAAATTATATCTAAATACAAATATATCAATATTTATGTCTATATATCTATATCTATATCTATATGTATATCTACATCTATATGTATATCAATACCTATATCTATATCTATATCTATATCAATATCTATATCTATATCTATATCTATATCTATATCTATATCTATATCTATATCTATATCTATATCTATATCTATATCTATATCTATACCTATATCTATATCTATATCTATCTGTAGATCTATATCTATATCTATATCTATATCTATACCTATATCTATATCTATATCTATCTGTAGATCTATATCTATATCTATATCTATATCTATACCTATATCTATATCTATATCTATCTGTAGATCTATATCTATATCTATATCTATATCTATACCTATATCTATATCTATATCTATCTGTAGATCTATATCTATATCTATATCTATATCTATACCTATATCTATATCTATATCTATCTGTAGATCTATATCTATATCTATATCTATATCTATACCTATATCTATATCTATATCTATCTGTAGATCTATATCTATATCTATATCTATATCTATACCTATATCTATATCTATATCTATCTGTAGATCTATATCTATATCTATATCTATATCTATACCTATATCTATATCTATATCTATCTGTAGATCTATATCTATATCTATATCTATATCTATACCTATATCTATATCTATATCTATCTGTAGATCTATATCTATATCTATATCTATATCTATACCTATATCTATATCTATATCTATCTGTAGATCTATATCTATATCTATATCTATATCTATACCTATATCTATATCTATATCTATCTGTAGATCTATATCTATATCTATATCTATATCTATACCTATATCTATATCTATATCTATCTGTAGATCTATATCTATATCTATATCTATATCTATACCTATATCTATATCTATATCTATCTGTAGATCTATATCTATATCTATATCTATATCTATACCTATATCTATATCTATATCTATCTGTAGATCTATATCTATATCTATATCTATATCTATACCTATATCTATATCTATATCTATCTGTAGATCTATATCTATATCTATATCTATATCTATACCTATATCTATATCTATATCTATCTGTAGATCTATATCTATATCTATATCTATATCTATACCTATATCTATATCTATATCTATCTGTAGATCTATATCTATATCTATATCTATATCTATACCTATATCTATATCTATATCTATCTGTAGATCTATATCTATATCTATATCTATATCTATACCTATATCTATATCTATATCTATCTGTAGATCTATATCTATATCTATATCTATATCTATACCTATATCTATATCTATATCTATCTGTAGATCTATATCTATATCTATATCTATATCTATACCTATATCTATATCTATATCTATCTGTAGATCTATATCTATATCTATATCTATATCTATACCTATATCTATATCTATATCTATCTGTAGATCTATATCTATATCTATATCTATATCTATACCTATATCTATATCTATATCTATCTGTAGATCTATATCTATATCTATATCTATATCTATACCTATATCTATATCTATATCTATCTGTAGATCTATATCTATATCTATATCTATATCTATACCTATATCTATATCTATATCTATCTGTAGATCTATATCTATATCTATATCTATATCTATACCTATATCTATATCTATATCTATCTGTAGATCTATATCTATATCTATATCTATATCTATACCTATATCTATATCTATATCTATCTGTAGATCTATATCTATATCTATATCTATATCTATACCTATATCTATATCTATATCTATCTGTAGATCTATATCTATATCTATATCTATATCTATACCTATATCTATATCTATATCTATCTGTAGATCTATATCTATATCTATATCTATATCTATACCTATATCTATATCTATATCTATCTGTAGATCTATATCTATATCTATATCTATATCTATACCTATATCTATATCTATATCTATCTGTAGATCTATATCTATATCTATATCTATATCTATACCTATATCTATATCTATATCTATCTGTAGATCTATATCTATATCTATATCTATATCTATACCTATATCTATATCTATATCTATCTGTAGATCTATATCTATATCTATATCTATATCTATACCTATATCTATATCTATATCTATCTGTAGATCTATATCTATATCTATATCTATATCTATACCTATATCTATATCTATATCTATCTGTAGATCTATATCTATATCTATATCTATATCTATACCTATATCTATATCTATATCTATCTGTAGATCTATATCTATATCTATATCTATATCTATACCTATATCTATATCTATATCTATCTGTAGATCTATATCTATATCTATATCTATATCTATACCTATATCTATATCTATATCTATCTGTAGATCTATATCTATATCTATATCTATATCTATACCTATATCTATATCTATATCTATCTGTAGATCTATATCTATATCTATATCTATATCTATACCTATATCTATATCTATATCTATCTGTAGATCTATATCTATATCTATATCTATATCTATACCTATATCTATATCTATATCTATCTGTAGATCTATATCTATATCTATATCTATATCTATACCTATATCTATATCTATATCTATCTGTAGATCTATATCTATATCTATATCTATATCTATACCTATATCTATATCTATATCTATCTGTAGATCTATATCTATATCTATATCTATATCTATACCTATATCTATATCTATATCTATCTGTAGATCTATATCTATATCTATATCTATATCTATACCTATATCTATATCTATATCTATCTGTAGATCTATATCTATATCTATATCTATATCTATACCTATATCTATATCTATATCTATCTGTAGATCTATATCTATATCTATATCTATATCTATACCTATATCTATATCTATATCTATCTGTAGATCTATATCTATATCTATATCTATATCTATACCTATATCTATATCTATATCTATCTGTAGATCTATATCTATATCTATATCTATATCTATACCTATATCTATATCTATATCTATCTGTAGATCTATATCTATATCTATATCTATATCTATACCTATATCTATATCTATATCTATCTGTAGATCTATATCTATATCTATATCTATATCTATACCTATATCTATATCTATATCTATCTGTAGATCTATATCTATATCTATATCTATATCTATACCTATATCTATATCTATATCTATCTGTAGATCTATATCTATATCTATATCTATATCTATACCTATATCTATATCTATATCTATCTGTAGATCTATATCTATATCTATATCTATATCTATACCTATATCTATATCTATATCTATCTGTAGATCTATATCTATATCTATATCTATATCTATACCTATATCTATATCTATATCTATCTGTAGATCTATATCTATATCTATATCTATATCTATACCTATATCTATATCTATATCTATCTGTAGATCTATATCTATATCTATATCTATATCTATACCTATATCTATATCTATATCTATCTGTAGATCTATATCTATATCTATATCTATATCTATACCTATATCTATATCTATATCTATCTGTAGATCTATATCTATATCTATATCTATATCTATACCTATATCTATATCTATATCTATCTGTAGATCTATATCTATATCTATATCTATATCTATACCTATATCTATATCTATATCTATCTGTAGATCTATATCTATATCTATATCTATATCTATACCTATATCTATATCTATATCTATCTGTAGATCTATATCTATATCTATATCTATATCTATACCTATATCTATATCTATATCTATCTGTAGATCTATATCTATATCTATATCTATATCTATACCTATATCTATATCTATATCTATCTGTAGATCTATATCTATATCTATATCTATATCTATACCTATATCTATATCTATATCTATCTGTAGATCTATATCTATATCTATATCTATATCTATACCTATATCTATATCTATATCTATCTGTAGATCTATATCTATATCTATATCTATATCTATACCTATATCTATATCTATATCTATCTGTAGATCTATATCTATATCTATATCTATATCTATAACTATATGTATACCTATATCTATATCTATATCTACATCTATATCTTTATCTATATCTACATCTTTATCTATATCTATATCTTTACCTTTATCTGTATTTATATCTATATCGATAGCATTGTTTATGTCTTTATCTAGATCTACATCTTTATCTATATCTATCTTTTTTCACATTAATATCCATATCAGTAACTATATATACATCAATATGTATATCTATGTCAATGTCTATATGTACATGTATTCAAATTGATGTCTATCCCTTATCCATATTTATATCTAGATTCATTTTTATATGTATGTCTACATCTACATATATATTTCTATTAATATCCACAATTCCATATGTAATTATCTCTGTGTATCCATATAGAATCTGTGCACTTGATGTAAAAAACGTTTTATCATATTTCAACATGATGACTGTTTAATCATATGGATAGGTTTCTTTTTATGAGTTGTTCTTTAATATTAAATATATTTTCTATTAATTTTTTTCAAAACAATAATTCATGTAAATCATTAATTTTCTATTGTATGATGAAATATTGTATTGTTTTTGCGTAACATTCCATGTGTGTTTGTCTTCTATTGAGTTTTTTTCACCTTACTCGTCTTGTTTTCCAAGGAGTTCACTTACAGGTCAATTGTTCCGTCTTAATGTCTTTCTGAACTTTTGTTCATGATTTTGTTCGATAAGTGTCTGAAATGATGAATGTGTCCATTTGTTTGTTGTTGGATTATATTTTCTTTGATTGTCTACATTGTACCAAAATTTAATTTTTGACCCTTTTCTTGTTGTTTGAGACAAATTTTGATTTGTCCCATTGTGACCTAGACGATTGATGTACGGAAGTGCATCCTACTTTTCCGTATATTTTCTCATGCGAACTTCTTTTGTCTGCATACTTGGATCATGAAAGTGTTTGCAATCTTTAGAAAAGTTTTTGTATTCTCCGAGTATTGACTTTTGCTTACGCTGTTCATGATTTCCCTTCTGAAGATGCCATGTACGCGCGCGGGTCCTTATTCTCTAACGCTCAAAGGCGACCTCTTTTGCCTGATTTACTACGCGTATAGAACTTTTTAATCATTAGAGCGCGTGTATACACACATGCTCCGGTTAGCGCGCGTGGATTAAGTCTTCATTGTTTCTACACTCTCTTGCTGATGCCAAAACAAAACCGTGAGTGGTTGGCGACTGCAACAATACTGGTGGTAAGCTTGGCCGATTCGGTCGAAACCGTGGTACTTGAGGGTCTCCAACCGTCCAACCGAAATTCGGAAGCAGTTTTGTGACGGAATTTTTTTCCAATTTTTTTCGAGCACCTCTGGTCTATTTTCGGGATAGTGGCGAGGAGGTTCAATACTGGACATGGAATTATGAATTCCAAATGTACCATTCATGACCTCCCTGCGTTGGTATAGCGGGCTTGCGCATGGCATCACTTCCCGAGTTCGGACGCTCAATTTGCGTTGACAAATCAATGGTGCAAGTCGATCCTACCGGATCGATGTTGTTGCATGGTTCCCGGCCGTAAGCGGGCTTCTCTAACATCTCCCCCCTCCCCCCTCTATCGGAACAGCCAAGCCACTGCTTGTAGCAACTCGGCACCCGCATCGCCCACGTTGCTCTTGAAAATTCAAGAGCAACGTGGGCAAGTGTTGAATCTGTAGAGCATCCCTCTCGGTTTAGCATTCACAAAATGGCTAACCCCAACAGAGCAATTGAATTTGCTAGGTGCGCCTGAGAGGAGCGTTTTGCCAATTTCCAACACAAGGTGGAGAGTCTCCCACCTCATCAGCCGGTCCTGAAGCGCCCTGTCGACCGTCCGTGCAAGGCACCTGCACATTACATAGTCC
>SZWC01029795.1:10139-22164 GCA_023375785.1 Penium margaritaceum | reverse complement strand
GCTCTAGTGCCAAAGTGTGACGCTCTAGTGCCAAAGTGTGACGATGTAGTGCCAAAGTCTGACGCTCTAGTGCCAAAGATTGAAGCTCTAGTGCCAAAGTGTGACGCTCTAGTGCCAAAGTGTGACACTCTAGTGCCAAAGTGTGACGCTTAAGTGCCAAAGTGTGAATCTCTAGTGCCAAAGTGTGATGCTCTAGTACCAAAGTGTGACGCTCTAGTTCCAAAGTGTGACGCTGTAGTGCCAAAATGTGACGCTCTAGTTCCAAAGTGCGACACTCTATTGCCAACGTGTGAAGTTCTAGTGCCAAAGTGTAATGCTCTGGTGCCAAAGTGTGAAGCTCTAGTGCCAAAGTATGACGCTCTAGTGCCAAAGTGTGAAGCTCTAGTGCCAAAGTGTGACGCTCAAGTGCCAAAGTGTGACGCGCTAGTGCCAAAGTGTGACGTTCTAGTGCCAAAGTGTGAAGGTCTAGAGCAAAAGTGTGATGCTCTAGTGCCAGAGTGTGACGCTCTAGTGCCAGAGTGTGACGCTCTAGTGCCAGAGTGTGACGCTCTAGTGCTAAAGTGTAACGCTCTAATGCCAACGTTTGGAGCTCTAGTGCCAAAGTATGACGCTCTAGTGCCAAAGTGTGACGCTAGAGTGCCAAAATGTGACGCTCTATTGCCAAAGTGTGACACTATAGTGCCAAAGTGTCGAGCCCTAGTGCCAAAGTGTGATGCTCTAGTGGCAAAGTGTGACGCTTTACTGCCAAAGTGTGATGCTCTAGTGGCAAAGTGTGACGCTCTAGTGCCAAAGTGTGACACTCTAGTGCCAAAGTTCAAAACTCTAGTGCCCAAGTGTGATGCTCTAGTGCCAAGTTGTGACGCTCTAGTGCCAAAGTGTGACTCTCCCATGCCAAAGTGTGACGCTCTAGTGCCAAAGTGTGAAGCTCTAGTGCCAAAGTGTGACGGTCTAGTGCCAAAGGGTGACGCTTTAGTACCAAAGTGTGACGTCCTAGTGCCAAAGTGTGACGCTCTAGTGCCAAAGTGTGACACTCGACTGCCAAAGTGTGACGCTCTAATGCCAAAGTGCGAATCTCTAGTACCAACGTGTGATGCTCTAGTACCAAAATATGAATCTCTAGTGCCAAAGTGTGACGCTCTAGTGCCAAAGTGTGACAATCTAGTGCCAAAGTGTGACGTTCTAGTGCCAAAGTGTGAAGATCTACTGCCCAAGTGTGATGCTCTAGTGCCAAACGGGTGATGCTCTAATGCCAAAGTGTGATTCTCTAGTGTCAAAGTGTGACGCTCTAATGCCAAAATGTGACACTCTAGTGCCAATGTGTGCAACTCAAGTGCCAAAGTGTGACGCTCTAGTGCCAAGGTGTGAAGCTCTAGTGCCAAAGTGTGATGCTCTAGTGCCAAAGTGTGATGGTCTAATGCAAAAGTGTGACGCTCGAGTGCCGAAGTGTGAAGCTCTAGTGCCAAAGTGTGACGCTCTAGTGCCAACGTTTTGAGCTCTAGTTCCAAAGTGTAACGCTCTAGTGCCCAAGTGTGATGCTGTAGTGCCAAAGTGTGACGCTATAGTGCCAAAGTGTGGAGCTCTATGGCCAAAATGTGATGCTCTAGTGCCAAAGTATGATGCTCTAGTGCCAAAGTGTGATGCTCTAGTGCCAAATTGTGACGCTCTAGTGCCAAAGTGTGACACTCTAGTGCCAAAGTTTGAAATCTAGTGCCCAAGTGTGATGCTCTAGTACGAAAGTGTGACGCTCTATTGCCAAAGTGTGACTCTCCTGTGCCAAAGTGTAACGCTCTAGTGCCAACGTGTGAAGCTCTAGTACCCAAGTGTGTCGCTCCAGTGCCAAAGTGTGAGTGTCTATTGCCAGGTCTATTGACGCTCTACTACCAAAGTGTGACGCTCTAGTGCCCAAGTATGACGCTCTAGTTCCAAAGTCCGACACTCTTTTGCAAGAGTGTGACGCTCTAGTGCCAAAGTGTGACGCTCTAGTGCCAAAGTTCAAAACTCTAGTGCCAAAGTGTGAGGCTCTAGTGCCAAAGTGTGACGCTCTATTGCCAATGTGTGACGCTCTAGTGCCAAAGTGTGACACTCTGGTGCCAAAGTGTTATGCTTTTGTGCCAAAGTGTGACGCTCTAGTCCCAAAGTGTGACGCTCTTGTGCCAAAGGGTGACGCTCTAGTGCCCAAGTGTGACGGTCTAGTGCCAAAATGTGATGCTCTAGTGCCAAAGTGTGATGCTCTAGTGCCAAAGAGTGAAGCTCTAGTGCCAAAGTGTGAAGCTCTTGTGTCAAAGTGTGACGCTCTAGTGCCAAAGTATGACGATCTAGTGCCAAAGTTCAAAACTCTAGTGCCAACATGTGATGCTCTAGTGCCAATGTGTGACGCTGTAGTGCCAAAGTGTGACGCTCTAGTTCCAAAGTGTGACGCTCTAGTGCCAAAGTGTGAAGCTCTAGTGCCAAAGTATGATGCTCTAGTACCAAAGTTTGAAGCTCTAGTGCCAAAGGATGACGCTCAAGTGCCAAAATGTGACACTCTAGTGCCAAAGTGTGACGCTCTAGTACCAAAGAGGGACGCTCTAGTGCTAAAGTGTGATGCTCTAGTACCAAAATATGAATCTCTAGTACCAAGGTGTGAGTCTCCCATGCCAAAGTGTGACGCTCTAGTGCCAAAGTGTGACACTGGAGTGCCAAAGTGTGATGCTCTACTTCCAAGGAGTGACGCTCTAGTGCCAAAGTGCGAAGCTCTAGTGCCAAATTGTGACGCTCTATTGCCAAAGTGTAATGCTCTAGTGTCAAAGTGTGATGCTCTAGTGCCAAATTGTGGAACTCAAGTGCCAAAGTGTGACGCTCTAGTGCCAAGGTGTGAAGCTCTAGTGCCAAAGGGTGATGCTCTAGTGCCAAAGTGTGATGGTCTAATGCAAAAGTGTGACGCTCGAGTGCCGAAGTGTGAAGCTCTAGTGCCAAAGTGTGACGCTCTAGTGCCAATGTTTGGAGCTCTAGTTCCAACGTGTGACGCTCTAGTGCCAAAGTGTGATGCTATAGTGCCAAAGTGTGGAGCTCTATGGCCAAAGTGTGATGCTCTAGTGCCAAAGTGTGACGCTCTAGTGCCAAAGTGTGATGCTCTAGTGCCAAAGTGTGACGCTCTAGTGCCAAACTGTGACGATCTAGTGCCACAGTTTGAAATCTAGTGCCCAAGTGTGACGCTCCAGTGCCAAAGTGTGAAGGTCTATTGCCACAGTGTGACGCTCTAGTGCCAAAGTGTGAAGCGCTAGTGCCAAAGTGTGACGCTCTAGTTGCCAAAGTGTGACGCTTAATGCCAAAGTGTGACGCTCTAGTGCCAAAGTGTGAAGGTCTATTGCCACAGTGTGACGCTCTAGTGCCAAACTGAGACGATCTAGTGCCACAGTTTGAAATCTAGTGCCCAAGTGTGACGCTCCAGTGCCAAAGTGTGAAGGTCTATTGCCACAGTGTGACGCTCTAGTGCCAAAGTGTGAAGCGCTAGTGCCAAAGTGTGACGCTCTAGTGCCAAATTGTGACGCTCTAATGCCAAAGTGTGACTCTCCTGTGCCAAAGTGTGACGCTCTAGTGCCAAAGTGTGACGCTCTAGTGCCAAAATGTGATGCTCTAGTGCCGAAGTGTGAGGCTCTAGTGCCAACGTTTGAAACTGTAGTGCCAAAGTGTGATGCTCTAGTGCCAGAGTGTGACGCTCTAGTTCCAAAGTGTGACGCTGTAGTGCGAAAGCCTGACACTCTAGTGCCAAAGTTTGAAGCTCTAGTGCCCAAGTGTGACGCTCTAGAGCCAAATTGTTACACTCTAGTGCCAAAGTGTGACGCTCTTGTGCCAAAGTGTGAATCTCTAGTGCCAAAGTGTGACGCTCTAGTGCCAAAGTGTGATGCTCTACTACCAAAGTGTGACGCTCTAAGGCCCAAGTGTGACGCTCTAGTTCCAAAGTGCGACACTCTTTTGCAAGAGTGTGACGCTCTAGTGCCAAAGTGTGACGCTCTAGTACCAAAGTTCAAAACTCTAGTGCCAAAGTGTGAGGCTCTAGTGCCAAAGTGTGATGCTCTATTGCCAATGTGTGACGCTCTAGTGCCAACGTGTGACGCTCTAGTGCCAAAGTGTGACGCTCTAGTGCCAAAGTCTGACGCTCTAGTCCCAAAGTGTGACGCTCTTGTGCCAAAGGGTGACGCTCTAGTGCCCAAGTGTGACTGTCTAGTGCCAAAGTGTGATGCTCTAGTGCCAAAGTGTGATTCTCTAGTGCCAAAGAGTGAAGCTCTAGTGCCAAAGTGTGAAGCTCTTGTGTCAAAGTGTGACGCTCTAGTGCCAAAGTTCAAAACTCTAGTGCCTACGTGTGATGCTCTAGTGCCAATGTGTGACGCTGTAGTGCCAAAGTGTGACGCTCTAGTTCCAAAGTGTGACGCTCTCGTGCCAAAGTGTGAAGCTCTAGTGCCAAAGTGTAACGCCCTGGTGCCAAAAGGTGAAGCTCTAGTGCCAAGGTATGACGCTCTAGTACCAAAGTTTGGAGCTCTAGTGCCAAAGTGTGACGCTCAAGTGCCAAAATGTGATGCTCTAGTGCCAAAGTGTGACGCTCTAGTGCCAAAGTGGGATGCTCTAGTGCTAAAGTGTGATGCTCTAGTACCGAAATATGAATCTCTAGTGCCAAAGTGTGACGTTCTAGTGCCAAAGTGTGAAGATCTAGTGCCAAAGTGTGATGCTCTAGTGCCAAACGTGTGATGCTCTAGTGCCAAAGTGTGATGCTCTAGTGCCAAAGTGTGACGATCTAATGCCAACATTTGGAGCTCTATTGCCAAAAGTTTGACGCTCTAGTGCCAAAGTGTGACGCTGTAGTGCCAATGTGTGACGCTGTAGTGCCAAAGTGTGGAGCTCTAGTGCCAAAGTGTGATGCTCTTGTGCCAAAGTGTGATGCTCTAGTGCCAAAGTGTGACGATATAGTGCCAAAGTCTGACGCTCTAGTGCCAAAGTTTGAAGCTCTAGTGCCAAAGTGTGACGATCTAGTGCCAAAGTGTGACATTCTAGTGCCAAAGTGTGACGCTCTAGTGCCAAAGTTTGAATCTCTAGTGCAAAGGTGTGATGCTCTAGTACCAAAGTGTGACGCTCTAGAACCAAAGTGTGAGGCTCTAGTGCCAAAATGTGACGCTCTAGTTCCAAAGTGCGACACTCTATTGCCAAAGTGTGAAGCTCTAGTGCCAAAGTGTAACGCTCTGGTGCCAAAGTGTGAAGCTATAGTGCCAAAGTATGACACTCAAGTGCCAAAGTGTGACGCTCTAGTGCCAAGGTGTGACGTTCTAGTGCCAAAGTGTGATGGTGCAGTGCAAACGTGTGATGCTCTAGTGCCAAACGTGTGACGCTCTAGTGCCAAACGTGTGACGCTCTACTGCCAAAGTGTGACGCTCTATTGCCAAAATGTGACGCTCTAGTTCCAAAGTGCGACACTCTATTGCCAAAGTTTGAAGCTCTAGTGCCAAAGTGTAACGTTCTGGTGCGAAAGTGTGAAGGTATAGTGCCAAAGTATGACGCTCAAGTGCCAAAGTTTGAAGCTCTAGTGCCAAAGTTTGACGCTCAAGTGCCAAAGTGTGACGCTCTAGTGCCAAAGTGTGACGTTCTAGTGCCAAAGTGTGAAGGTCTAGTGCAAAAGTGTGATGCTCTAGTGCCAAACGTGTGACGCTCTAGTTCCAAAGTGTGACGCTCTAGTGCCAAAGTGTGATGCTCTAGTTCCAACGTGTGAAGCTCTAGTGCCAAACTATGACGATCTACTGCCAATGTGTGAAGCTCTAGTACCAAAGTGTGCAGCTCTATTGCCAAATTGTAAAGGTCTAGTGCCAAGGTGTGACGCTCTACTGGTTAAGTGTGATGCTCTAGTGCCAAAGTGTGACGTACTAGTGCCAAAGTGTGAAGCTCCACTGCCAAAGTATTACGCTCTAGTGCGAAAGTGTGACGCTCTAGTGCCAAAGTGTGAAGCTCTAGTACCAAAGTGTGACGCTGTAGTGTCAAAGTGTGACGCTCTAGTGCCGAAGTGTGGAGCTCTAGTGCCAAAGTGTGATGCTCTAGTGCCAAAGTGTAACGCTCTAGTGCCAATGTGTGACAATATAGTGCCAAAATCTGAGGCTCTAGTGCCAAAGTTTGAAGCTCTAGTGCCAAAGTGTGACGCTCTAGTGCCAAAGTGTGACACTCTAGTGCCAAAGTGTGACGCTCTAGTGTCAAAGTTTGAATCTCTAGTACCAAAGTGTGATGCTCTAGTACCAAAGTGTGACGCTCTAGTACGAAAGTATGACGCTCTAGTGCCAAAATGTGACGCTCTAGTTCCAAAGTGCGACACTCTATTGCCAAAGTGTGAAGCTCTAGTGCCAAAGTGTAACGCTCTGGTGCCAAAGTGTGAAGCTCTAGTGCCAAAGTATGACGCTCAAGTGCCAAAGTGTTCAGCTCTAGTGCCAAAGATTGACGCTCAAGTGCCAACGTGTGACGCTCTAGTTCCAAAGTGCGACACTCTATTGCCAAAATCTTAAGCTCTAGTGCCAAAGTGTAACGCTCTGGTGCCAAAGTGTGAAGCTCTAGTGCCAAAGTATGACGCTCAAGTGCCAGAGTGTGAAGCTCTAGTGCCAAAGTTTGATGCTCAAGTGCCAGAGTGTGATGCTCTAGTTCCAAAGTTTTGACGTTCTAGTGCCAAAGTGTGAAGGTCTAGTGAAAAAGTGTGATGCTCTAGTGCCAAACGTGTGACTCTAGTGCCGAAGTGTGATGCTCTAGTGCCAAAGTGTGACGCTCTAATGCAAACGTTTGGAGCTCTAGTGCCAAAGTGACACACTCTAGTGCCAAAGTGTGACGTTCTAGTGCCAAAGTGTTAAGTTCTAGTGCAAACGTGTGATGCTCTAGTGCCAAAGTGTGACGCTCTAGTGCCAAAGTGTGACTCTCTAGTGGCAAAGTGTGACGCTCTAGTGCCAAAGTGTGACGCTCTAGTGCCAAAGTTCAAAACTCTAGTGCCCAAGGGTGACGCTCTAGTGCCAAAGTGTGACGCTCTATTTCCAGAGTGTGAAGCTCTTGTGCCAAAGTGTGACGCTCCAGTAACAAAATGTGATGCTCAAGTTCCAAAGTGTGAAGCTCTAGTGCCAAAGTGTGACGCTCTAGTACCAACATGTGAAGCTATAGTACCAAAGTGTGAAACTCTATTGCCAAATTGTGAAGCTCTAGTGCCAAAGTGTAACGCTCTTCTGCCAAAGTGTGACGCTCCTGTGCCAAAGTGTGACGCTCTAGTGCCAAAGTGTGACCCTCTAGTGCCTAAGTGTGAAGCTCTACTGCCAAAGTGTGACGCTCTAGTGCCAAAGTGTGACGCTCTAGTGCCAAAGTGTGAAGCTCTAGTGCCAAATTGTGGATTTCTAGTGCCACATTGTAAAGCTCTAGTGCCAAAGTGTGGCGCTCCTGTGCCAAAGTGTGATGCTCTAGTTCCAACGTGTGAAGCTCTAGTGCCAAACTATGACGCTCTACTACTAATGTGTGAAGCTCTAGTACCAAAGTGTGAATCTCTAGTACCAAAGTGTGATGCTCTAGTACCAAAGTGTGACGCTCTAGTACCAAAGTGTGACGCTCTAGTGCCAATATGTGACGCTGTAGTCCCAAAGTGCGACACTCTAATGCCAAAGTGTGAAGCTCTAGTGCCAAAGTGTAACGCTCTGGTGCCAAAGTGTGAAGCTCTAGTGCCAAAGTATGACGCTCAAGTGCCAAAGTGTGAAGCTCTAGTGCCAAAAATTGACGCTCAAGTGCCAAAGTGTGACGCTCTAGTGCCAAAGTGTGATGTTCTAGTGCCAAAGTGTGAAAGTCTAGTACAAAAGTGTGATGCACTGGTGCCAAACGTGTGACGCTCTAGTGCCAAAGTGCGACGCTCTAGTGCCAAAGTGTGACGCTCTAGTGCCAAAGTGTGATGTTCTAGTGCCAAAGTGTGAAAGTCTAGTACAAAAGTGTGATGCACTGGTGCCAAACGTGTGACGCTCTAGTGCCAAAGTGCGACGCTCTAGTGCCAAAGTGTGACGCTCTAATGCCAACGTTTGGAGCTCTAGTGCCAAAGTGTGATGCTCTAGTGCCAAAGTGTGACGTTCTAGTGCCAAAGTGTGAAGGTCTAGTGCAAAAGTGTGATCCGCTAGTGCCAAAGTGTGACGCTCTAGTGCCAAAGTGTGACGCTCTAGTGCCAAAGTGTGACGCTCTAGTGGCAAAGTGTTACGCTCTAGTGGCAAAGTGTGACGCTCTAGTGCCAAAGTTCATTGTGGCACTAGTGTGTCACAATGTGGCACTAAATCTTCACACGTTGGCACAAGAGCATCCAACGTGCGAAGCTCCTGTGCCAACGTGTGAAGCTCTAGTGCCACATTGTGACACACTAGTGCCACAATGAACTTTGGCACTAGAGCGTCACACTTTGCCACTAGAGCGTCACATTTTGGCACTAGAGCGTCACACTTTGGCACTAGAGCATCACACGTTTGCACTAGACCTTTATAATTTGGCACTAGAACGTCACACTTTGGCACTAGAGCGTCACACTCTGGCACTAGAGCTCCAAACGTTTGCATTAGAGCGTCACACTTTGGCACTAGAGCGTCACACTTTGGCACTAGAGCGTCACACGTTTGGCATTATAGTGTCACACTTTTGCACTAGACCTTCAGACGTTGGCACTAGAACGTCACACATTGGCACTAGAGAGTCACACTTTGGCACTAGAGCTCCAAACGTTGGCATTAGAGCATCACACTTTGGCACTATATCGTCATAGTTCGGCAGTAGAGCGTCACACGTTTGGCATTAGAGCATCACACTTTTGCACTAGACCTTCACACTTTGGCACTAGAACGTCACACTATGGCACTAGACCGTCACACTTTGGCACTTGAGCGTCAAACTTTGGCACTAGAGCTTCACACTTTGGCACTAGAGCGTCACACTTTGGCACTAGAGCATCACACTTTGGCACTAGAGCGTCACACTTTGGCACTAGAGCTTCATAATTTGGTACTAGAGCATCACACTTTAGCTCTAGAGCGTCGTCACACTTTGGCACTAGAGCGTCACATTTTGGCACTTGAGCGTCACACTTTGGCACTAGAGCATCAAACTTTGGCACTAGAGCGTCATACTTTGGCACTAGAGCATCACACTTTGGCACTAGAGCGTCACACTTTGGCACTAGAGCTTCATAATTTGGTACTAGAGCATCACACTTTAGCTCTAGAGCGTCGTCACACTTTGGCACTAGAGCGTCACATTTTGGCACTTGAGCGTCACACTTTGGCACTAGAGCATCAAACTTTGGCACTAGAGCGTCATACTTTGGCACTAGAGCATCACACTTTGGCACTAGAGCGTCACACTTTGGCACTAGAGCTTCATAATTTGGTACTAGAGCATCACACTTTAGCTCTAGAGCGTCGTCACACTTTGGCACTAGAGCGTCACATTTTGGCACTTGAGCGTCACACTTTGGCACTAGAGCATCAAACTTTGGCACTAGAGCGTCATACTTTGGCACTAGAGCATCACACTTTGGCACTAGAGCGTCACACTTTGGCACTAGAGCTTCATATTTTGGTACTAGAGCATCACACTTTAGCTCTAGAGCGTCGTCACACTTTGGCACTAGAGCGTCACATTTTGGCACTTGAGCGTCACACTTTGGCACTAGAGCTTTAAACTTTGGTACTAGAGCGTCATACTTTGGCACTAGAGCTTCACACTTTGGCACCAGAGCGTTACACTTTGGCACTAGAGCTTCACACGTTGGCACTAGAGCGTCACACTTTGAAACTAGAGCGTCACACTTTAGCACTACAGCGTCACACATTGGCACTAGAGCATCACACGTTGGCACTAGAGTTTTGAACTTTGGCATTAGAGCGTCTCACTTTGGCACTAGAGCATCACACTTTGACACAAGAGCTTCACAATTTGGTACTAGAGCTTCACACTTTGGCACTAGAGCGTCACACTTTGGCACTAGAGCATCACACTTTGGCACTAGAGCGTCACACTTGGGCACTAGAGCGTCACCCTTTGGCACAAGAGCGTCACACTTTGGCACTAGAGCGTCACACTTGGGCACTAGAGCGTCACCCTTTGGCACAAGAGCGTCACACTTTGGGACTAGAGCGTCACACTTTGGCACTAGAGCGTCACACTTTGGCACTAGAGCGTAACAATTTGGCACTAGAGTGTCACACATTGGCAATAGAGCATCACACTCTGGCACTGGCGCTTCACACTTTGGCACTAGAGCGTCACACTGTGGCACTAGACCTTCACACTTTGGTACTAGAGCATCACACTTTGGCACTTGAGCATCACACTTTGGCACTAGAGCCTCACACTTTGGCACTAGAGTTTCGAACTTTGGCACTAGAGCGTCACACTTGGGCACTAGAGCGTCACACTCTTGCAAAAGAGTGTCGCACTTTGGAACTAGAGCGTCACACTTTGGCACTAGAGCGTCACACTTTGGTAGTAGAGCGTCACACTTTGGCACTAGAGATTTACACTTTGGCACAAGAGCATCACACGTTGGCACTAGAGTGTAACAATTTGGCACTAGAGCGTCACACTTTGGCACTAGAGCTTCAAACTTTGGCACTAGAGTGTCAGACTTTGGCACTACAACGTCAAACTTTGGAACTAGAGCGTCACACTCTGGCACTAGAGCATCACACTTTGGCACTAGAGTTTCAAACTTTGGCACTAGAGCCTAACACTTCGGCACTAGAGCATCATATTTTGGCACTAGAGCAACACACTTTGGCACTAGAGCGTCACACTTTGGCACTGGAGCATCACACTTTGGCATTAGAGCGTAACAATTTGGCACTAGAGCGTCACACTTTGGCACTAGCGCTTCACACTTTGGCACTAGAGCGTCACACTGTGGCACTGGACCTTCACACTTTGGCACTGGAGCGTCACACTTGGGTACTAGAGCTTCACACATTGGCACTAGAGCGTCACACTTTGGCACACCAGAGTCACACTTTTGGCAATAGAGCGTCACACTTTAGTACTAGAGCGTCACACTTGGGCACTAGATGTCGAACTTTGGCACTAGAGCGTCCCACTTTGGCACTAGGGTGTCACACTTTGGCACTAGAGCGTCACACTTTGGCACGAGAGTGTCACACTTTGGCACTAGAGCATCATTCTTTGGCACTAGAGCTCCAGACTTTGGCACTATAGCGTCACACTTTGGCACTACAGCATCACACTTTGTCACGAGAGCATCACACTTTGGAATTAGAGCTCCAAACGTTGGCAATAGAGCACCACACTTTGGCACTAGAGCTTCACACTTCGGCACTCGAGCGTCACACTTTTGCATTAGACCATCACACTTTGGCACTAGAGCATCACACTGTGGCACTAGAGCTTCACACCTTGGCACTAGAGCGTCACACTTTGGCACTTGAGTTTCACACTTTGGCACTAGAGCGTCACACTTTGACACTAGAGCGTCACACTTTGGCACTAGAGCAACACAATTTGGCACTAGAGCTTCACACCTTGGCACAACAGCGTCACTATTTGAAGGTAGAGCGTCACACTTTGGCACTCGAGTGTCAGACTTTGGCACTAGAGCGTCACACTTTGACACTAGAGTTTCAACCTTTGGCACTAGAGCGTCAGTGTGCCGCTAGAGCGTCACACTTTGGCAATAGAGTCTCGCACTTTGGAACTAGAGCGTCACACTTTGGCACTAGAACGTTACACTTTGGTACTAGAGCATCACACTTTGGCATTAGAGCATTACACGTTGGCACTAGAGATTCACACTTTGGCATTAGAGCGTCACACTGTGGCACTAGAGTGTCACACTTTGGCACTAGAGCGTCACACTTAGGCACTAGAGCTTTAAACTCTGGCACTAGAGCGTCAGACTTTGGCACTACAGCGTCACACTTTGGCACTAGAGCTCCAAACATTGGCATTAGAGCATCACAATTTGGCACTAGAGTGTCACACTTTGGCACTAGAGCGTCACACTTGGGCACTA
>SZWC01029792.1:9897-23432 GCA_023375785.1 Penium margaritaceum | reverse complement strand
GCACGACTCTGGCACAACTCTGGCACAACTCTGGCACACCTCTGGCACAACTATGGAACAACTCTATAACAAATCTGACACAACTTTGGCACAACTCTGGCACACCTCTCGCAAAACTCTGGCACAACTCTGGCACAACTCTGGCACAACTCTGGCACAACTCTGGCACAAATGTGGCACAACTCTGGCACATTTCTGGCATAACTCTGGCACATCTCTGGCACAACTCTGGCACAACTCTGGTAGAACTCTGGCACAACTCTGACACAAATCTGGCACAACTCTGGCACAACTATGGCGCAACTCTAGAACAACTCTGGCACATATATGGCACAACCTTGGCACAACTCTTGGACAACTCTGGCACAGCTATGGCATTACTCTGCCACAACTTTAGCACATCTCAGGAAGAACTATTGCACAACTGTGGTAAAACTCTAGCACAAGTCGGGCACAACTCTGGCACAATTCTGCCACAACTCTAACACAACTCTGGCATCACTCTGGCACAACTCTGGCACGTCTCTGGTACAACTCTGGTACAACTCTGGTACAACTCTGGTACAACTATGGCCCAACTCTGGCACATATCTAGCACAATTTTGGCACAAGTCTGGCACAACTCTGGCACGTCTCCGGCACAACTCTGGCACATCTCTGGCACAACTATGGCACAATTGTGGCACAACTCTGGCGCAACTCTGGCACAATTCTGGCACAGCTCTGGCACAATTCTGCCACAATTATGATACAACTATGGCACAACTCTGGCACAACTCTGGCACAACTCTGGCACAACTCTCGCACATCTATGATACAACTCTGGCACAACTCTGGCACAACTCTGGCACAACTCTGGCACAACTCTGGCACAACTCTGCCACAATTCTGTCACAATTCTGGCACAACTCTGGAACAACTCGAGCACAGCTCTGGCACAACTCTGGCACAACCATGGCACAACTCTGGCACAGCTCTGGCATAACTCTGGCATAAGTTTGGCACAACTCTGGGACAACTCTGGCGCAACTCAGGCACAACTCTGGCACCAGTCTCGCACAAATATGGCACAACGCTGGTACAACTCCGGCACAACTCTGGCACAACTCTGGCATAATTCTGGCACAATTCTGGCACAACTCTGGAACAACTCTGGCACAGCTCTGGCACAACTCTGGCACAACTATGGCACAACTCTGGCACAACTCTGGCACAACTCTAGCACAACTCTGGCACAACTCTGGAACAACTCTAGCACAGCTCTGGCACAACTCTGGCACATCTCAGGAACAACTCTTGCACAACACTAGTACAACTCTAGCACAACTCTGGCACAACTCTAGCGCAACTCTGGCACAACTCTGGCACTACTCTGGCTCTACTCTGGCACAACTCTGGAACAACTCTAGCACAGCTCTGGCACAACTCTGGCACATCTCAGGAACAACTCTTGCACAACACTAGTACAACTCTAGCACAACTCTGGCACAACTCTAGCGCAACTCTGGCACAACTCTGGCACTACTCTGGCTCTACTCTGGCACAACTCTGGAACAACTCTAGCACAGCTCT
This sequence comes from Penium margaritaceum, assembly GCA_023375785.1. Lineage (NCBI taxonomy): Eukaryota > Viridiplantae > Streptophyta > Zygnematophyceae > Desmidiales > Peniaceae > Penium > Penium margaritaceum. The sequence goes on along the minus strand of SZWC01029792.1, from coordinate 21,860 downwards.
GGCACAACTCTGGCACATCTCAGGAACAACTCTTGCACAACACTAGTACAACTCTAGCACAACTCTGGCACAACTCTAGCGCAACTCTGGCACAACTCTGGCACTACTCTGGCTCTACTCTGGCACAACTCTGGAACAACTCTAGCACAGCTCTGGCACAACTCTGGCACATCTCAGGAACAACTCTTGCACAACACTAGTACAACTCTAGCACAACTCTGGCACAACTCTAGCGCAACTCTGGCACAACTCTGGCACTACTCTGGCTCTACTCTGGCACAACTCTGGAACAACTCTAGCACAGCTCTGGCACAACTCTGGCACATCTCAGGAACAACTCTTGCACAACACTAGTACAACTCTAGCACAACTCTGGCACAACTCTAGCGCAACTCTGGCACAACTCTGGCACTACTCTGGCTCTACTCTGGCACAACTCTGGAACAACTCTAGCACAGCTCTGGCACAACTCTGGCACATCTCAGGAACAACTCTTGCACAACACTAGTACAACTCTAGCACAACTCTGGCACAACTCTAGCACAACTCTGGCACAACTTTGGCACAACTTTGGCACAACTCTGGCACAACTCTGGCACATCTCTGGCACAACTGTGGCACAACTCTGGCACAACTCTGGCACAACTCTGGCACAAATCTGGCACAACTCTGACACAACTCTGGCCGACTCTGGCACAACTGTGCCACAACTCTGGCACAACTCTGGCACAACTTTGGCACAACTCTGGCATAACTCTGGAACAACTCTGGCACATATCTGGCACAACTTTGGCACAACTCTCGTACAATTCTGGGACAACTATGGCAAAACTCTGGCACAACTCTGGCACAACTCTGGCATAAGTCTGTTTCAACTCTGGCACAACTCTGGCACAACTCTGGCACAATTGTGCAACAACTCTGGCACAACTCTGGCACAAATCTGGCACAACTCTGGCACAACTCTGGCACAACTCTGGCACAACTCTTGCACAACTCTGGCACAACTCTGGCACAACTCTTGCACAACTCTGGCACAACTCTGGCTTATTTCTGGAACAACTCTGGCACATATCTGGCACAACTTTGGCACAACTCTCGCACAACTCTAGCACAACTCTTGCACAACTCTGGCACATCTCAGGAATAACCATTGCACAACTCTAGGACAACTCTGGCACAACTCTGGCACAACTCTGGTACAACTCTGGCACAACTCTGGCACAACTCTTGCACAACTCTGGCACAACTCTGGCACAACTCTGGCACACCTATGGCACAACTATGGAACAACTTTATAACAAATATGACACAAATTTGGCACAACTCTGGCACACCTCTCGCAAAACTCTGGCACAACTCTGGCACAACTCTGGTACAACTCTGGCACAAATTTGGCACAACTCTGGCACATTTCTGGCATAACTCTGGCACATCTCTAGCACAACTCTGGCACAACTCTGGTAGAACTCTGGCACAACTCTGGTACAAATCTGGCACAACTCTGGCACAACTATGGCGCAACTCTAGAACAACTGTGGCACATATATGGCACAACTTGGGTACAACTCTTGGACAATTCTGGCACAACTATGGCATAACTCTGCCACAACTCTGGCACATCTCAGGAAGAACTATTGCACAACCATGGTAAAACTTTGGCACAAGTCTGGCACAACTCTAGCACAATTCTGCCACAACTCTAGCACAACTCTGGCATCACTCTGGCACAACTCTGGCACGTCTCTGGTACAACTCTGGTACAACTCTGGCACAACTATGGCGCAACTCTGGCACATATCTAGCACAACTTTGGCACAAGTCTGGCACAACTCTGGCACGTCTCTGGCACAACTCTGGCACATCTCTGGCACAACCATGGCACAACTACGGCACAACTCTGGCGCAACTCTGGCACAATTCTGGCACCACTCTGGCACAATTCTACAACAATTATGATACAACTATGGCACAACTCTGGCACAACTCTGGCACAACTCTGGCACAACTCTGGCACAACTCTGGCAGAATTCTGGCACAATTCTGGCACAACTCTGGAACAACTCTGGCACAGCTCTGGCACAACTCTGACACAACTATGGCACAACTCTGGCACAGCTCTGGCATAACTCTGGCATAAGTTTGGCACAACTCTGGCACAACTCTGGCGCAACTCTGGCACAACTCTGGCACCAATCTCGCACAAATAAAGCACAACGCTGGTACAACTCTAGCACAACTCTGGCACAACTCTAGCACAACTTTGGCACACATCTGGCACAACTCTGGAACAACTCTGCCACAAATCTGGCACAGCATTGGCACAACTCTGGCAGAACTCTGGCACAACTCTGGCACAACTCTGGCACATCTCTGGCACAACCATGGCACAACTACGGCACAACTCTGGCGCAACTCTGGCACAATTCTGCCACAATTATGATTAAACTATAGCATATCTCTGGCACAACTCTGGCACAACTCCGGCACAACTCTGGCACAACTCTGGCACAATTCTGGCACAACTCTGGCACAACTCTGGCACAGCTCTGGCACAACTCTGGCACAACTCTGGCACCCCTCTGGCACAACTCTGGCACAACTCTGGCATAACTCTGGCACAACTTTGGCACAACTCTGGCACATCTCTGGCACAACCATGGCACAACTACGGCACAACTCTGGCGCAACTCTGGCACAATTCTGCCACAATTATGATTAAACTATAGCATATCTCTGGCACAACTCTGGCACAACTCCGGCACAACTCTGGCACAACTCTGGCACAATTCTGGCACAACTCTGGCACAACTCTGGCACAGCTCTGGCACAACTCTGGCACAACTCTGGCACCCCTCTGGCACAACTCTGGCACAACTCTGGCATAACTCTGGCACAACTTTGGCACAACTCTGGCACATCTCTGGCACAACCATGGCACAACTACGGCACAACTCTGGCGCAACTCTGGCACAATTCTGCCACAATTATGATTAAACTATAGCATATCTCTGGCACAACTCTGGCACAACTCCGGCACAACTCTGGCACAACTCTGGCACAATTCTGGCACAACTCTGGCACAACTCTGGCACAGCTCTGGCACAACTCTGGCACAACTCTGGCACCCCTCTGGCACAACTCTGGCACAACTCTGGCATAACTCTGGCACAACTTTGGCACAACTCTGGCACATCTCTGGCACAACCATGGCACAACTACGGCACAACTCTGGCGCAACTCTGGCACAATTCTGCCACAATTATGATTAAACTATAGCATATCTCTGGCACAACTCTGGCACAACTCCGGCACAACTCTGGCACAACTCTGGCACAATTCTGGCACAACTCTGGCACAACTCTGGCACAGCTCTGGCACAACTCTGGCACAACTCTGGCACCCCTCTGGCACAACTCTGGCACAACTCTGGCATAACTCTGGCACAACTTTGGCACAACTCTGGCACATCTCTGGCACAACCATGGCACAACTACGGCACAACTCTGGCGCAACTCTGGCACAATTCTGCCACAATTATGATTAAACTATAGCATATCTCTGGCACAACTCTGGCACAACTCCGGCACAACTCTGGCACAACTCTGGCACAATTCTGGCACAACTCTGGCACAACTCTGGCACAGCTCTGGCACAACTCTGGCACAACTCTGGCACCCCTCTGGCACAACTCTGGCACAACTCTGGCATAACTCTGGCACAACTTTGGCACAACTCTGGCACATCTCTGGCACAACCATGGCACAACTACGGCACAACTCTGGCGCAACTCTGGCACAATTCTGCCACAATTATGATTAAACTATAGCATATCTCTGGCACAACTCTGGCACAACTCCGGCACAACTCTGGCACAACTCTGGCACAATTCTGGCACAACTCTGGCACAACTCTGGCACAGCTCTGGCACAACTCTGGCACAACTCTGGCACCCCTCTGGCACAACTCTGGCACAACTCTGGCATAACTCTGGCACAACTTTGGCACAACTCTGGCACATCTCTGGCACAACCATGGCACAACTACGGCACAACTCTGGCGCAACTCTGGCACAATTCTGCCACAATTATGATTAAACTATAGCATATCTCTGGCACAACTCTGGCACAACTCCGGCACAACTCTGGCACAACTCTGGCACAATTCTGGCACAACTCTGGCACAACTCTGGCACAGCTCTGGCACAACTCTGGCACAACTCTGGCACCCCTCTGGCACAACTCTGGCACAACTCTGGCATAACTCTGGCACAACTTTGGCACAACTCTGGCACATCTCTGGCACAACCATGGCACAACTACGGCACAACTCTGGCGCAACTCTGGCACAATTCTGCCACAATTATGATTAAACTATAGCATATCTCTGGCACAACTCTGGCACAACTCCGGCACAACTCTGGCACAACTCTGGCACAATTCTGGCACAACTCTGGCACAACTCTGGCACAGCTCTGGCACAACTCTGGCACAACTCTGGCACCCCTCTGGCACAACTCTGGCACAACTCTGGCATAACTCTGGCACAACTTTGGCACAACTCTGGCACATCTCTGGCACAACCATGGCACAACTACGGCACAACTCTGGCGCAACTCTGGCACAATTCTGCCACAATTATGATTAAACTATAGCATATCTCTGGCACAACTCTGGCACAACTCCGGCACAACTCTGGCACAACTCTGGCACAATTCTGGCACAACTCTGGCACAACTCTGGCACAGCTCTGGCACAACTCTGACACAACTATGGCACAACTCTGGCACAGCTCTGGCATAACTCTGGCATAACTTTGGCACAACTCTGGCACAACTCTGGCACACCTCTAGCACAACTATGGAACAACTCTTTAGCAAGTCAGACACAACTTTGGCACAACTCTGGCACACCTCTCGCAAAACTCTGGCACAACTCTGGCACAACTTTGGCACAAATTTGGCACAACTCTGGCACATTTCTGGCACAACTCTGGCACATCTTTGGCACAACTATTACACAACTCTGGTAGAATTCTGGCACAACTCTGGCACAAATCTAGCACAACTCTGGCACAACTGTGGCACAACTCTAGAACAACTCTGGCACATATATGGCACAACTTCGGCACAACTCTAGGACAACTCTGGCACAACTATGGCTTAACTCTGGCACAACTCTGGCACATCTCAGGAACACTTATTGCACAACTGTGGTAAAACTCTGGCACAAGTCTGGCACAACTCTGGCACAATTGTGCCACAACTCTAGCACAACTCTGGCATGACTCTAGCACAACTCTGGCACGTCTCTGGCACAACTCTGGCACAACTCTGGCACAACTATGGCCCAACTCTGGCACATATCTAGCACAACTTTGGCACAAGTCTGGCACAACTCTGGCACGTCTCTGGCACAACTCTGGCACAACTCTGGCACAACTATGGCCCAACTCTGGCACATATCTAGCACAACTTTGGCACAAGTCTGGCACAACTCTGGCACGTCTCTGGCACAACTCTGGCACATCTCTGGCACAACTATGGCAAAACTATGGCACAACTCTGGCGCAACTCTGGCACAATTTTGGCACAACTCTGGCACAATTCTGCCACAAGTATGATACAACTATGGCTCAACTTTGGCACAACTCTGGCACAACTTTGGCACAACTCTGGCACAACTCTGGCACAATTCTGGGACAATTCTAGCACAACTCTGGAACAACTCTGGCACAGCTCTGGCACAACTCTGGCACAACTATGGCACAACACTGGCACAACTATGGCACAACTCTGGCATAAGTTTGGCACAACTCTGGCACAACTCTGGCACAACTCTGGTACAACTCTGGCACAACTCCGGCACAACTCTGGCACAACTCTGGCACAACTTTGGCACACATCTGGCACAACTCTAGAACAACTCTGGAACAAATCGGCACAGCATTGGCATAACTCTTGCACAACTCTCGCACAACTCTGGCACAACTCTAGCACAACTCTGGCACAACTCTAGCACAACTCTGGCACAACTCTGGTACAACTCTGGCACAACTCTGGCACAACTCTGGCATAAGTCTGTTTCAACTCTGGCACAACTCTGGCACAACTCTGGCACAATTCTGCAACAAATCTGGCAAAACTCTGGCACAACTCTGCCACATCTCTGGCACAACTCCGGCACCACTCTGGCACAACTATGGCACAACTTTTGCACAACTCTGGCTTACCTCTGGCATAACTTTGGAACACATCTGGCACGACTCTGGAACAACTCTGGCGCAAATCTGGCACAACTTTGGCACAACTCTGGCAGAGCTCTGGTACAACTCTTGCACAACCCTGGCACAACTCTGGAACAACTCTAGCGCATCTCTTGCACAACTCTGGCACAACTCTGGCACAACTCTGGCACAACTCTGGCACACCTCTGGCACAACTATGGAACAACTCTGGAACAAATCTGACACAGCTTTGGCACAACTGTGGCACACCTCTGGCACAACTCTTGCACAACTCTGGCACAAATCTGGCATCACTCTGGCACAAATCTGGCACAACTCTGGCACAACTCTTGCACAACTCTGGCACAACTCTGGCACAACTCTGGCACAACTCTGTCACAACTCCGGCACAACTCTGGCACAACTCTGGCACATATCTGGCACAACTTTGGCACAACTCTCGCACAACCGTGGCAGAACTCTGGCACAACTCTAACACAACTCTAGCACATCTCAGGAACAACTATTGCACAACTCTACTACAACTCTGGCACAACTCTTGCACAACTCTGGCACAACTTTGGCACAACTCTGGCACAACTCTGGCACAACTCTGGCACAAATCTGACACAACTTTGGCACAGCTCTGGCACACCCCTCGCACAACTCTGGCACAACTCTGGCACAACTGTGGCATAACTCTGCCACAAATTTGGCACAACTCTGGCACATCTCTGGCACATCTCTGGCACAACTCTGGCACAACTGTGGCACAACTCTAGCACAACTCTGGCACATATATGGCACAACTTTGGCACAACTCTAGGACAACTCGGGCACAACTATGGCATAACTCTGGCACAACTCTGGCACATCTCAGGAACAACTATTGCACAACTGTGGTATAACTCTGGCACAAGTCTGGCACAACTCTGGCACAATTCTGCCACAACTCTAACACAACTCTGGCATCACTCTGGCACAAGTCTGGCAAGTCTCTGGCACAACTCTAGCACAACTCTGGCACAACTATGGCCCACCTCTGGCACATATCTAGCACAACTTTGGCACAAGTCTGACACAACTCTGGCACGTCTCTGGCACAACTCTGGCACATCACTGACACAACTATGGCACAACTATGGCACAACTCTGGCACAACTCTGGCACAACTCTGGCACAACTCCGGCACAACTCTCGCACAATTCTGGCATAACTCTGGCACAACTGTGGAACAACTCTGGCACAGCTCTAGCACAACTCTGGCACAATCATGGCACAACTCTGGCACAACTCTCGCACAACTCTGGCACAACTCTGGCACAACTCTGGCACAACTCTGGCACAACTCTGGCACAACTCTAGCACAACTCTGGCACAACTCTGGCACAACTCTGGCACAATTCTGGCATAACTCTGGCACAACTCTGGAACAACTCTGGCACAATTCTGCCACAACTCTAACACAACTCTGGCATCACTCTGGCACAAGTCTGGCACAACTCTGGCACAATTCTGCCACAACTCTAACACAACTCTGGCATCACTCTGGCACAAGTCTGGCACAACTCTGGCACAATTCTGCCACAACTCTAACACAACTCTGGCATCACTCTGGCACAAGTCTGGCACAACTCTGGCACAATTCTGCCACAACTCTAACACAACTCTGGCATCACTCTGGCACAAGTCTGGCACAACTCTGGCACAATTCTGCCACAACTCTAACACAACTCTGGCATCACTCTGGCACAAGTCTGGCACAACTCTGGCACAATTCTGCCACAACTCTAACACAACTCTGGCATCACTCTGGCACAAGTCTGGCACAACTCTGGCACAATTCTGCCACAACTCTAACACAACTCTGGCATCACTCTGGCACAAGTCTGGCACAACTCTGGCACAATTCTGCCACAACTCTAACACAACTCTGGCATCACTCTGGCACAAGTCTGGCACAACTCTGGCACAATTCTGCCACAACTCTAACACAACTCTGGCATCACTCTGGCACAAGTCTGGCACAACTCTGGCACAATTCTGCCACAACTCTAACACAACTCTGGCATCACTCTGGCACAAGTCTGGCACAACTCTGGCACAATTCTGCCACAACTCTAACACAACTCTGGCATCACTCTGGCACAAGTCTGGCACAACTCTGGCACAATTCTGCCACAACTCTAACACAACTCTGGCATCACTCTGGCACAAGTCTGGCACAACTCTGGCACAATTCTGCCACAACTCTAACACAACTCTGGCATCACTCTGGCACAAGTCTGGCACAACTCTGGCACAACTCTGGCACACCTCTGGCACACCTCTAGCACAACTCTGGCACAACTATGGCACAACTCTGGCACATCTCTAGCACAACTCTGGCATAACTTTAGCACAACTCTGGTACAACTCAGGCACAACTCTGGCACATCTCTGGCACAACAGTGGCACAACTCTGGCACAACTCTGGCATAAGTCTATCTCAACTCTGGCGCAACTCTGGCACAACTCTGGCAAAATTCAGCCACAACTCTGGCACAACTCTGGCACAACTCTGCCATATCTCTGGCACAACTCGGGCACCACTCTGGCACAACTATGGCTCTTTCTTTGCACAACTCTGGCTTAACTCTGGCAAAACTCTGGCACAACCTTGGCACACATCTGGCACAACTCTGGAACAACTCTGGCACAAATCTGGCACAACTTTGGCACAACTCTGGCACAACTCTGGCACAATTCTGGCAAACCTCTCGCACAACTCTGGCACAACTATGGCACAACACTGGCATAACTCTGGCACAACTCTGGCACAACTCTGGCACACCTCTGGCACAACTATGGAACAACCCTGGAACAAATCTGACACACCTTTGGCACAACTCTGGCACACCTCTGGCACAACTCCGGCACAACTCCAGCACAACTCTGGCACAACTCTGGCACATCTCTGGCACAACTCTGGCACAACTCTGGCACATATCTGGCACAACTTTGGCACAACTCTCGAACAACTCTGGCACAACTCTGGCACAACTCCGGCACAACTCTGGCACATCTCAGGAACAATTATTGCACAACTCTAGTACAACTCTGGCACAACTCTGGCACAACTCTTGCAGAACTCTGGCACAACTCTGGCACAACTCTGGCACATCTCTGGCACAACTCTGGCACACCTCTGGCACAACTATGGAACAACTCTGGAACAAATCTGACACAACTTTGGCACAACTCTCGCACACCTCTCACACAACTCTGGCACAACTCTGGCACAACTCTGGCACAAATTTGGCACACCTCTACCACATTTCTGGCACAACATTGGCACAACTCTGGCACAACTCTGGTAGAACTCTGGCACAACTCTGGCACAAATCTGGCACAACTCTGGCACAACTGTGGCACAACGTTAGAACAACTCTGGCACATGTATGGCACAACTTTAGCACAACTCTGGGACAACTCTGGCACAACTATGGCATAACTCTGGCACAACTCTGGCACATCTCAGGAACAACTATTGCACAACTGTGGTAAAACTCTAGCACAAGTCTGGTACAACTCTGGCACAGTTCGGCCACAACTCTAGCACAACTCTGGCATCACTCTGGCACAACTCTCGCACAGCTCTGGCACATCTCTCGCAGAACTCTGGCACAACTATGGCCCAACTCTGGCACATATCTAGCACAACTTTAGCACAAGTCTGGCACAACTATGGCACAACTCTGGCACATCTCTGGAACAACTATGGCACAACTATGGCACAACTCTGGCGCAACTCTGGCACAATTCTGGCACAACTCTGGCACAATTCTGCCACAATAATAATACAACTATGGAACAACTCTGGCACAACTCTGGCACAACTCTGGCAAAACTCTGGCACAACTCTAGCATGATTTTGGCACAACCTTGGGACAATTCTGGAACAAATCTGGCACAGCTTTGGCACAACTCTGGCACAACTATGGTACAACACTGGCATAACTGAGGCACAACCATGGCACAACTCTGGCACAACGCTGGCACAAATCGGGCACAACTGTGGCACAACTCTAGCACAACTCTGGCACACCTCTGGCACAACACTGGAACAACTCTGGCACAAATCTGGCACAACCTTGGCACAACTTTGGCATAGCTATGGCACGACTCTGGCACAACTCTGGCACAACTCTCGCACCACTGTGGCACATCTCTGGCACAACTTTGGCTCAACTCTGGCACAACTCTGCCACAACTCTGGCACATTTCTGGCACAACTCTGGCACAACTCTGGTACAACTCTGGCACAACTCTGGCACAACTCTGACACAACTCTTGCACAACTCTGGCACAAGTCGGGCACAACTATGGCAAAACTCTGATACAACTTTGGAACAACTCTGAAGCACGTCTGGCACAAAGTTGGCACAACTATGGCACAACTCTTACACAACTATGGCACAACTCTTGCACAATTCTGGCACAATTCTGGCACAACTCTGGCACAATTCTGCCAGGAATATGGCACAACTGTGGCATAATTTGGCACAAATCTGGCACAAATCTGGCACAACTATGGCACAACTCTGGTACAACTCTGGCACAATGCTGGAACAACTCACTCACAACTCTGGCACAACTCTGGCACAACTCTCGCATAAGTCTGGCACAACTCTGGCACAATTCTGGCCCAACTCTGGCACAATTCTGCCTTAACTCTGGCACAACTCTGGCACAACTCTGGCACATCTCTGGCACAACTCTGGCACAATTCTGGCCCAACTCTGGCACAATTCTGCCTTAACTCTGGCACAACTCTGGCACAACTCTGGCACATCTCTGGCACAAGTCCGGCACCACTCTGGCACAACTATGGCACAACTCTTGCACAACTCTGGCACAACTCTGGCACACCTCAGGCACAACTATGGAACAACTCTGAAACAAATCTGACACAACTTTGGTACAACTGTGGCACACCTCTCGCACAACTCTGGAACAACTCTGGCACAACTCTGGCACAACTCTGGCACAAATTTGGCACAACTCTCGCACATTTCTGGCACAACTGTGGCACATCTCTGGCACAACTCTCGCACAACTCTGGTAGAACTCTGGCACAACTCTTGCACAAATCTGGCACAACTCTGGCATAACTGTGGCACAACTCTAGAACAACTCTGGCACATATATGGCACAACTTCGACACAACTCTGGGCCAACTCTGGCACAACTATGGCATAACTCTGGCACAACTCTGGCACATCTCAGGGACAACTATTGCACAACTGTGGTAAAACTCTGGCACATGTCTGGCACAACTCTGGCACAGTTCTGCCACAACTCTAGCACAACTCTTGCATCACTCTTGCACAACTCTGGCACAGCTCTGACACAACTCTGGCACAACTCTGGCACAACTATGGCCCAACTCTGGCACATATCTAGTACATCTTTGGCACACGTCTATCCCAACTATGGCACACCTCTGGCACATCTCTGGCACAACTATGGGACAACTGTGGCACAACTCTGGCGCAACTCTAGCACAATTCTTGCACAACTCTGGCATAATTCTGCCACAATTATGATGCAACTATGGCACAACTCTGGCACAACTCTGGCACAACTCTGGCACAACTCTCGCACAATTCTGGCACAACTCTGGCACAACTCTGGCACAACTCTGGCACAACTCTGGCACAACTCAGGCACAACTCTGGCACAACTCTGGCACAACT
>SZWC01029790.1:0-25540 GCA_023375785.1 Penium margaritaceum | reverse complement strand
ATCTACGTGGCTCAGCCACCAGGCTTTGAGGACAGTGACAAGGTCTGGCGCTTGCGCAAGTCCTTGTACGGCCTCAAGCAGTCTCCACGGTGTTGGAACCGGGAGATCACTGGCACCTTGACTCGCGTAGGATACGTACAGAGTGAGGCAGACCCCTCGCTCTTCATCCTACCGACACCCGAGCGGTTCACCACCATCCTGGTCTATGTTGATGACCTTCAGATTGCGACTCCATCCCTGGAGGCCGTGAAGGAGGCCAAGGCTGTCCTGCAGACCGCCTACAGGATGAAGGACCTCGGTCGTGCATCGGTGTTTCTTGGTATGGAGATCGTGCGAGATCGCAGACATCGGACACTGTTGCTGCATCAGGCCCGATACGCAGTAGTCGTGGGGGAGCGCTTTAGCGATCTCCTTGGTGTAGTGCCCACTGCTTCCACACCCCTCACACCTGATGGTCAGGATGCCCTGAAGGTGGATGACCCTACACAGCTGGGGGAGACAGTGGACGTGACCTTGTACCTCCGTCTTATCGGATCTCTGATGTACCTGGCCACTACCACGCGTCTCGACATTGCGTTCGCCGTCACCTCCTTGCTTAGTTCTCGCAGGCTCCACGTGCAAGAGCTCTTCACGCGGTTGTGCGAGTGGTACGGAACGTGGTCTCCACGCCGTATCTCGGACTCTGCTTTTGTCGGCAGTGTTCGGTGGTCCTTGACGGCTACACTGACAACGACTGCGCTTGGAGCCCTGACGGGCGCAGTCGCACTGGCTACGTGTTTCTGCTCGGTGGTACCGCTTTTGTCTTGGCGAAGTAGGAAGCAGGGCTGCATCACACGTAGCTCGTCGGAGGTAGAGTATGTGGCTTTGGGCGCAGGGGCTGCTGAGGCAGTTTGGCTACAGCGCTTGTTTCTTGAGCTTGGGCAGTCAGTACCCACCATTGTGCTGCGTTGCGACAACCAGAGTTCTCTCGCCATTGCGGAGAACTCTGGTATTTTTCATGCTCGCACAAAGCACATTGCGGTTGAGCATCACTTCGTTCATGATCTGGTGGAACGACGCGTGATCTCCATTATGTGGGTTGGCACTGACTTGTAGCATGCTGATTTCTTGACGAAGGCACTTGCCCGCGGAAAGTTCCTGGTGGCCATTCGTTCTGTTGGGCTTCGCCCCGAGCGTGACAGTGGTTGAGTGTGGGATGTGCATCTCCATCTCATCTGTCTGTGTCACCCACTATGTGGTTGTACCAGTGCTGCACGCGTATGGACATGCGTACCATCGGGTCATGGGGGAGTGTTGTGCTTTGTGCCGTTCCTGTACAGTTTACTGTGACCACTCGGCCGTGTCCATACTCGTGCAGATCCCTGAGGCAGGCGGCCCTGGTGACACCAGCGCGACGACAGGCGGCGGACCACCCGCCTGGAGCTGACCGACCACTGTTCCAGAGCCCCAGATGTCATCGGGACTCCTTGCTGTGCCTTCTACGTCTTGCAAGCGCCTTTCTCCGGACTCGGCATGAGGCCCATTTGCATGTTTTTGCATTGTATACTCGCTGTCAGTCAATGGATGCATGTATGTGACCAGTCGCTGCGTCCTTCTTTTGATTTTGCACGTCTAGGTTCAGACGGCGTAAGATTCTGACATGTGTGCGCAGAGTTACGGCCAAAATATTGGTTTTGGGCCGGTTTTAGGACAGCTCTTGGACTGCCGTGTGCGACACCCGCCGTGCGCCGCGGCAGGTATTTATGCCCTGGACCTGTCAGTTGTCATATCTCTCTGCATATGCTATATTCAAGCATTCTGACACTGTTTCTTGTGTCTCCTAGCCAAACCCTTGCCGTTGTGTGTACGACCTGTGACTGTCGTCACCGTCTGACCAGGCACTGACGCCCGGTCAACGGCTGTGTTGCTAGGAAGCTTCTATGCACTTTCTCAAGGGGGAGTGGAAGGGGGGGGAGACTTCGCCGGGGATTCCATCCGACGGGCGTCTGCAGGAATCCCTGCTCCATCAGTGGGGAGTCGAAAATCCCTTTTTGTTTTATTTTACATGTTTTTCAACTTTTTACCCTCATTTGATATAAAAACATGGAAAAAACCACCCCCTAATTTTGATTGGAGTTCTAGCGTTGATTTTCACGCGAGCACATGCTGGGCCCCGGGGTAGCGGGGCCCAACAGGTTCCCTTTTAACGTATGGGGAGTCTTGGAAGCCCCATGCAAATTCCCTGCAAAACAATTGCGAAAAATGAAAAATTCTTCTTTTAAGGAGTTTGTGATGATCGGGTCAAAAAGGTGACATCAGCATGTTGACGACGCATCCATGCGACGTCGTCATGCTATCTTTTGACAAACAAGAGGAGAATATTCTTTATTTTTTCACATTCGCGTCCATGTTCAAAGGGTGGATGAGACTTATTGCTCCAACACAGGGGCGGATGGGGTTTATTGTTTTGACGTTGGGGGTTGATGGGACTTATTGCTCCAACGGAGGGGCGGATGGGCTTTATTGTCCGAAACTGGGGGTACATAGTCACTCCGCCCAAACTAGAGTCGCGAAAAAATCTGTGGTATTGCGCACAAAGTTAGTATCACGACCAACTCTAACCGACAATAGAGCCGTCGAGTCGTGCTTGAATTCCTGTCATGTTGTTGAGTTCTGTTGTTTCGTCGCCGCTCGTCGCTGTACCCTCTTTGTCAAGATCGGACAAAAACCCCTAGTCGCACCAGTGCTCATCGGACCATCGCTCGTCGCTATACCCGCTTTTGTCAAGTTCGTTGTGGACTACAAGCCTGAATATCTCCTTCTCTCATGCCTCAACATGGCCAAGGCTGGAAACAAGTTCTTCTCCGCGTATGTAGTCTACGCTTCAAAAGATTTCGGTTTTTTTAAGGCCACGGTTGGATGGGCATGAAAAAACGTCAGTTTTGAAGCGTATACTACTTCCGCGGAGAAGAAACCGAATGCCCCTTCTCATGTTGCATGCACTCTGACACATTCGGACCTCACTTTGAGATCTGAACACAGGGAACAAAGATTTGCCAGCTTTGAGTATGTAGTTTTACTAGATAAACTTTCTAAGATACAGACAGAACTGTTAACTGCATAAGGCAAATGTGGATGCTACACTGGATGCAAACACTGAGAAAAACTAGTGGCATTGGCTGCACGCAGGCTTGCATCGAGGTTACATAGTAATAGACTGAAGCCGGGTTCAAACATGTTATCTGCCTTGGAAACTAGTTTTGCTCGACCTTCCCCTCCTGTCCGAGAAGTCGTCATCGGTGAAGTCAAGTGCTTGCTTGGGATGTCCGGTATCTGTTTCGGAAAAAACCCTGGTTGCTGCGCAAAGTCGGTCCGATTCGCATGAATTTATCGGACTGGGAGTCGCTTTCGCAAGGAAAATCGCGCTCAAAGAGGGCCTGTCTTCTGGACGCGACAGAAGTGCTAGAAAAAAACCTAGAAAATACTCGATGGGCTGTCAGTGGACAGAAACACCGACCGTAGACAGAATTGACGTCGCGGAAGTCCTTGTGCAGCGGATTTTCTGACATCAGCGCTGATTCTTAGATACCGAACCGATTGCGTAGGGTTACTACGTAACCCCAAAAAATTCAAAACCTATCTCCAGCATACCATCTGCACCGTTGCATTACTCGGTCAACAAATGCATTTAAATTCCCAAACCGTTTTCCTCCTCGCACATTCTCCACCCAACAATAATGACTTTCCAATCGCATTGTGAAATCAATTGATTTCCTCTTTTGGTCAAGTAATGTCCAGGTGTGTCCCACAACAAATGCTCCAAAAAGACCCATACGGTTGATTAACCGCATCAGTTTTCTAACTTGAAAACACAACGAAGCACTATAGAAGAAATGACATCCTCAACTCCTTACTCGCTTCCCATACTCACCAATCAAAATGAAAAAGAAATATCAGAGGAGCCGAACAAGTCCAAGATGTCCAAACGAGGACTTCACAAGTTCACCAAATGCTTCATAGGCCTCTCTAAAATCAAATGAACTCAACTCACCACGGAAATTCATGATGAAGTGATTATCTTGACCGTGTAAGTTCCACACCCTGAATCTTTTCTAGCTCCCTTAACTAGTGTTTTAAATGATAAAGCAACTGTAGCTACTATGACACATATCTCAAAGTATGATCAATTCTAACATAAGAAAAAGTGTGGTTACTTTTATTAGAGCCAAGTACCTTCTTTCTCCTCTTTCATGGGCTGGTTTTGTGCGGTTCCCAAACTTTGCAACTTTTGCGATGAATTCTGCAAACTTGATGATTTTTCAAACTTATGTGCGGTAAATGAGAAAATCATATCACGCTACTAGTCAAACTTGAACGTTGAAATTTCCTCAAAGTTTCATTAGTTCAACTTAATGCATGAGGTCTAAAATACCATCGTTTCCTTCTTAAGCCAATTTTTTACAGTAACATCTATGATTGTGGGGAGTGGAATCTAGAAATTAAGCTACATTTTTAGTTTTTTTAAGAATCAGAATCAATCTTACGCTGTCAACATTATGTTTATGGCCTACAATACATCCACATTCTTTAAGTATGCATCCTTTTCTATCAATTTTTTTGGATGCTATAAAACCATGTCATAATAAGAGGGATGTGAGAGAAGGAGAGCTCTTGCTATTTGAGGTAGCTTGGTAAATTTAAAACCACGAAAGGTATGGAACAACTATGTACCAGGTTGAAGGATTGAAAAATCACATTCAAGATAATGGGGTTGAGGCCTTTTCGTGTTTGTTAACCTTTAAGATTTAGGTGTTTCTTACAAGGGAATGGAAAATCTTTAAAATGAAGAAAAACATTATATTTGAATATTATCTTAAAGGAATGAAAAAAAATATAAATCTGGCCAACCAAATTTCACTTAAGAATAAAGGATTAAGATAAAAATCATGCAGGTGTAAGGACCTCCCCATATAATGGAATGTAGTGATTCTAAAACAACATCATAACTGTTTTTCTTTTCATTTGGTCAGAACTTGATTTACTAATAAAAACCATGAGAGAAATTTTGAACAAACATCGCCACAACCATTTAGTAATTTTGTTATTTTCAATGTGTTTTTGGGTACAAGGTGAATTTAATCGTGCGTAAGGGCAAATATTGACATAGAAATCCGTATGCATATGAAATGGAGACGTTTTGTGATAAGAATTTGGGACTACCACTAACCTTTAGATAATTTAATATTTTTTAGGAAAAAAGGATTTTGAAGAAACATAAGAAGTTATTCCATTCCTTCATATTTATGATAACAATAATTTCAAAAATTGTGTTTTTAATTGATGGATTAGTTACAATGTACGTTATTCAATGTCAGTCAAGGTTACTCACATTTCAAAAGAGATATAAAAACAATACTCAAATTCAAAAAATATTTCATTTCTTTCCACATAACATTAGAGCTACAGTGTGACGTTTCCAAGTAAAATACGCTAAGATGACTGCTCATTACTACTAACAACATCGTTACACAACATGCCCATGGACTTCATATTGGGTTTTATTAAACGATTACAAGATGTAACATTATGATTTATCCAGAATACTTGCTCAGAATTAGTTTGTTCTTTATTCAAAAAAAGCATCTTGATTCAAAAGATTAATTAAAATTTTTCTAAAAATATATTTTAATAAAATATACCCGTCCTTTCAAAATAGGGATAAAGTGGGAAATTTCACCTATTTATTTTTTTTAGAATTCATGAACAATTCAAATGTATTGTTCCTCTTTAATCTTTCAAATGAGGGGCGCAAGTATAAAGAACATCCTTGATTTATATTTCGAGGCACATGGATTGAAATGCTTTTCAAACATGTTCTTCAAACAATCATGCATGTGACAAGGCCAAAATAAACGATTATTAACTTTCATACATGGAAATTTGAAATAAATCCTAATAAATCGTGTTACTACCCTCTTCAAATAGCATCCACTGATTGACAACAAACATTTTGAGGATTTGAGCACATAAAAAACAATCATAGAAATGAAAACTACGCACATGTGTCGTCCTAAACATTTAAGCAAAGTAACACATATCACATTACTCCATGATTGGCTACTTTGAGAATCTTTGCCAAGAAGTTGGATGGCTTTGAGTGTACTGAAACACATTCTAATGATATCCTACTATTGACGAGAGGTTGACCAAAAAACATCAACACATGAATATGGTGCCTAACATATTTGTAAATCTCTATAGAAATTTGTTGAAGTGGACTAAACATTTTTGAATGGAACAACAACGGTCGAGGCAGGTGGTTGACATGCCCTAAGTTGATTAATGCAGAAATCTGAGGGTTGTTCGATTGTGGGCTACAATTTTAAATGATCGGTATTTACACTCATGGAGTTGAGGGACTCATGTATGCTATGGAAATAATACATCTGCCCTACTTGCCACAATGTTCTAATGCATTTGCAAAATCATAATACTAAGGATGAAAGTAGTTGACAATCATAGAGTTTGTCATAAGGCTTTGAGATGTTTAGCATCGTCTTGTAATAACACCACTTGAAATAACATTGTGTTGTTTGTCTTAAACGCTGATGTTTGAGGATTACTTTAATCACGTACTTCATGTTCTCCTCCACTTGTATAAGAGGTAGAGGTGTTATATCATGATTTGGGTATCTCACGTCCGGATCCTTCTTGTACTCTTAATGTTGAATGTGCAAGAGAGGATGAATTTTCATGATGTTTGGGAGGTTAACACATGGAAAAACAGGGTATGAGTTTTGTTGATCTTAAAGAGACACATGCAATGTGATTTGAGCATCACACAATTGTGCTCTTGATGTTTTATTTTCTTTGGGATATGGAAAAAAATTCTACTATGAAACACATCACTGTTATGATGTTGTTCGACCACTTATTGCATTGGTCCATAGGTCTTCATAAATGTCAATGGTATGTCCTCCAAAGAGCTTAAGGATGCCTCATGGGCATGTTGCTCTAACTTCTTATTCCTTCTTTTATGGCAAGAAAATGTTTACACCCCAATTTGAATGGGGGACAACCTCTTGTTGTCGAATAAGTGCAATTTGTTGGTCAACAATTTGCTATCCAAAGGGTGTTCTTCATGATGTGCTACAAAGTTGTTCACGTGTGTGATTGGTGCACTTTGTCTACTAATCAATTTAAGGATGCAATGACGTTGACAACTAGATTCGATCAACGTAATACAACATTACTTCTTGTAAAAAAGGTTGCTTGATGTATTGATTTGTATCTGAAATGATAATACATGTCATGCCCTGTACCCATGTATTGTAGGTAAGAATCAAATGCCCTCATCCTTTTGTTTTTAATTTGGTTACTATTAGGATCAAGTGTGAAATTTTGGAAAACCCGTCCAACACCATGAGGATGGAGTTAAACCCCCTTGGGGTTGGCAAATATTCCCTTTATGAAGTCTATGTCAATGTTTCCAAATGGTTGTATCAAGGAAGTAATAGTAAGATTTGAACGGTTTCCTATACAGACATTTTTTACTCTCTGATTCATGTATCATGATTTTCATTTGGCTGACACATTGCTTAATTTCTTTTGCTAGCTTTAAAAGAGCTTTTTTTATTGTTGTGACCACTAGACTGATGGAGTGGTATGATTCACACTTTATGTAGTTGCTTATTTGCTAGGACGCTAGCCTTACATGTGAATTACCATTACTACTCTCGGTCACTCCACAGAAACAAAACAATTTCATATGTAGTGATCACGTTTTCACATTTTTCATTTAGCTTAGTGAGATATTAGTTGCTTAACAAGTAGCATACGAATTTTTCTTATGAACTAGATTAGTGCATCCACTTAATTCAATTTTTTTGAGCATTATGTCATGGTGTACTCAAAGTGTGAATCTAGCAACTCCATCCACTAGGTTTTTTGATGCCTCCGATTTTAAAAATTGGTGATATCTCATTATGTGGTATTGGATGCGATTGATGCATTGTCAACATCCCATGTAGCACCACCATACGTTTAATTCTTGTGTTATTGCAATCATGTGTTTTTACACATTACGTAATTAAGTTCCGCTCTATGAGATTTTTGAACATGTATGTAATGAATTGTTTTCCACCATCATTGTCTTTTAAAGTGGTTCTCATCTAGACTCGTTGGTAGCCATGATTTTTTTCGCTATAGAATCTGCCAATTATAAGGCTAGTTACCAAGTGATGTTCCCTCGGTTCCGCAATGTAGTTTTTCAAGTAAGATCAACAATTGGTGTTGAATTGCATTTTAGTTCTTAAAAAAATATATCTTTTTGCAGAAGTTTTAAATTACTTACAGTACCAATTATTTGCAGAATTAATGAAAATAGTGACTATGTTCATGTTTTTCACACCGATGGTGGTTTATCTGTTACTAAAAGCTATGGTGTGGAAAACATAAAAAAAAAATCATGTTTTAAGGGCTAAGTAAACCTTTCCATGTAACATATTGAGAACGTTTTAGAGATTTGAATTTCGATTATTTGAGATACGACTTACAAGCAACACGTTGAGGTATTCAATCACAAATTGATTTAGGTACGGGCAACACCAATTTTTTCATTGCTTCCATAAATGCTATGAAGGTGATTGTGAATTAAAATAAAATATCTGTACTCGGTGAGGAATGTTAGTTTTTCAATATGTTTGTCACATAAGAAAATCTGATGATGATTTAAGGAGAACTCCATTGTTTATGAAATGCAAGCCATGTGTTGTGGGAAAAATATGTATTAGGTCTCAAAAGAGGGTAATGGTTGTTGATGATGATGTTCATAAACTTTTGGCGGACTACACACATCAGCATCTTCTTTGTTTTCTTTATCAAGAAGAACACATGTACTACGTTGGGCCACTTAGATGCTCTCTTGAACTCCTCATTATAGATCTTCACAAAGTGCTTCTTACGTTGGTGGATCTCGTGATATCTCATCCCATAAGTTCCCTTTACCATCGATCTGCTACACGATATTAGTTATGTCTAATTCTTTGTATTTTGTTGTGGAGGTAGCTCTTAAATAAGTTGATATGGTAGTATTGATTTCTTTTGCTTCCACGCCCTCCACGTTAAAAAGCCACACTTGAGCTCCATGTATTAGATACCTCTCAGTCAAAACCAAAGACATTACCTACTATTTTTTAGCTATAAAATATTTCTCTTGTGCTTCCATCTCTACTTATTTGCATAACAAGTGTTGCATTTTGAGTCACTTGATTGGAGTCAAATTCTGTTTTCATCCAACTTTGCTAGTATGGACTGATCTATTGCTCAAACCCACCAAATGTTTTTGTTTGTGTAAGAAATATCACTCAAAGATAATAATGAAGTCACTCATTGGGAAAATTCCTAGGCTCAATACGATGTGGTCATCGGTGATTTAAAAATGGAGAGCTTTGTAAAGTCAACATGTTATTAGTAGATCTTCAACACCTTTTCCTTCAAACTCTGCTGGTTTGTTTTGTAAACCTAGTTGTTGAATGATATAAACTTAAACAAAACTCTAGGAAGCTCATCTGTTTTGTAGTACTAGTAGCATACTTTCATTAGGACAACCCGACGGTTGTACCGGTAGGATTATCGTTGGTTTTTTACCCTTGCACCCCTTGTTGATCTTTGTGATCCCAAGGACCATCGTTTTTGGCGATGTGAGGCGCTTAGATGGGTAACTGGTCGATAGAAAATTTTCAATGAAACAAAAGCTTCAACCTCTAGTCCATCTAGAGAAATGACCAGAATTCTTGCACTTAAATCTCCAACATAACAAGGTCTAT
This sequence comes from Penium margaritaceum, assembly GCA_023375785.1. Classification (NCBI taxonomy): domain Eukaryota; kingdom Viridiplantae; phylum Streptophyta; class Zygnematophyceae; order Desmidiales; family Peniaceae; genus Penium; species Penium margaritaceum. Next base: position 15,734 of record SZWC01029790.1, on the reverse strand, counting down.
GTCAACCTTTAATTTTTTCCACATGGAAAACCATTATGGCTTTGGGATTACCTGTGGTTGTATTCTTTTTTTAGTGTTGTAGGCAGTGCTTTCAATGCGATGAGCTGTTACAATGATTGGCACTAGGTTCTCCTCATAGCGAAAAGTTTTTTTCCTCTTCAAATTTCCTCTCAAGGGCTCTTATAGTAAAAGGAGAGCTTTTGGGTGGCAAAGTTGATGCTAAAACAAAATTTTCAAATGTTTTTTTATGCTTTGCGTCATTCGAGTATTGACGAAGGGGTTTGAGCATGTTTTGTGTGTTAGAATTCTCGTTTGGCCACCAAAAAGAACCAAGGGTAACATGCACAAAGTCACTCGTTGTTTAGGGAGACATAAGAGAGTCATGTCACATTGAATTTATCTCCTCTAGAGGAAGTTCACATGTAGTGAATGATGTGAGACCGTAAGTTGTTGATGTAACCTTATCAGTTTGTTGTTGACATTAGATGCTCAAAAGGTCGAACCACCAAATCAAAGTTGTGCCACAAAAAAGAAAGAATCTGATCTTCATTTCATCTGTGTTGTTGTAGAATGTAGTACCAACACATCACACAACAAATCTCGTAGGCTACATCTTGACTATCGCTTCTATGAGTTAAGGAGATTGAATTACTAGGGTGATTTTGGTAAAATCTGGGGTTCATTCAATTTTTAGAGATTAATCTTTCTGAGGATTATTCCACTTAAAAGTTAAGATTGTTGTTGAGGCTTGGGACTCCTCAGTACATGTCTAAATTCATTTGAACGTATCAATCAGTGTCTCCTCTTTTGCAAAGAATTCATTTTATGAGGAGCAGCAAACACAAAGGATTTGCCAAGCTAGAGGGGTTTGTCATTCGGTTTGTCTGCATGTTTTTCGTTGTCATGTCAAAGGTTGCTATTGTCTAGTTCATGTGGAGAGCATCAATGTTTTCATGCCGGTGATTCTCAACCACCGGAGTGTTTTCCTCCGCTGGCTGCTTTTCCTCCCTTTTGCTTACTTCTTTCATCATTTTGCTTGCAAGGCCTACAACATTTTGAATGGCGATGATTGATTTATAAAATACACAAGGTTATTGTTTTGTAGTTAAGACCTTGGTTACTCCTCTAGTATTGTTATACTCAAATACCATGTGTTACGCTAAGAGGTAAGAGGAGGTTCACACGGATGAGGTGAAGAACATCAACCCATTGGAGGATGTGATACTAATGGATGATATGTATAAAGCATTGATTTCCCTCGATGATGAGTGTTGAGTGCATCATTTATGGGCAATCACCCATAAAAACTACACTCGTAACAATGTGTACATCCTTCATGCATGGGTTTAGATGTTTCATGGTACCTTTGTTGAAAATGCAACACATCTTGATATATTATATCTTTTCACAAACAAAATAATGTAATTGAATGCTTGAAGACACAAAATGTTGTCAAAGGTTTGCTGAAAAGACTAAGATACATGATGATATCAATGGTAAAGTGATTGACAACTCCACTTAAATTTCATAATGGAGGTTGTACATCTTTACTTATACATGTAATGTGTTTGAAGTGAAAGGCATAACAATGCTTATTCCTTGACCCAAAACGTGAAAGACCTAGAACCCTCTTAAACTTTCATCCAATGGGTTTGGGTTTTAACTTTTTGTCTGCTTAAGCTCTGGGTGGGTCCGCGATGTAGCACGACCTAGTAGGTTTCCTACTATGTGTGTGGGGGATTCAGACCCAACATTAAAACCATTCACAAGAATAAAACTATGTAGAATATTGGATGCTGTAAGATACATGTCCCATTTCACATCTCACATGCACTATGACCGTGGGGGAGATGAAGTGGTGACCAATTTCATGATGTGTGGATTCACTCATAGAACTCTCTCAAAACCGTCATTGGTCACATGAAAATTGTATTTGTGTGAAGATCTTCAATTGTTTTTCTTTACAATTGTTCCTAGTTAGATGGTGATTGTTTATAATTGTACATCAATGGATTGCAAGTTTGTACATGTGATAATCCCCTAGTACAATTGAGTTCTTTTTTCAGTTCATCAACCATATAAACGGAATAAACTCACCAGATACACATTTTTAATACTCCTTAACCTATGGGGAGAGTCAACCAAAGACCAACCTCTCCTCGAAAACCATCAAATTGTGTAGGGCGAATGTATATGGTGTGTGTATCATACGATATGAGGTTTGAAGATATAATAATGTACACTACATTAGCAAGCAACATATACGGTCACAACATTAAGCACTTGGATGCACGGACGTAACACATTTGATCATTGGTAGGGGGGTGGTGAGACTCCAGATTACGGGGCGCTAATTTTGTCAAAAATATGGATGCCATCGAACATGGGTACATTACTAGACGTTTTTCCATCATCATTAAAAATCCATACACTAACAAGAAATTCCTTGCTAATATACTCAACCTAACTAAGGGGGGGCGCTTGGACCGTAAAGGATCCCTCCCCCCTTGAAATGGTAGAGTATACTTGTAAAGTGAAGTTGGTCAGTGTATCTGCTCTACATTATCAATGGAAAAGTCTTTTATTTACATGATATACATGTGTACAGGAAGGGTTTCTGTACATTACATAGACCAACCACAATACCCCAATACATTTGTTGGTTTTGCCTTGATTTACTGGCTTTCCTTGCATTTGATCCCATATATTCTATCAATGATCGGAGGTTATCATTTCTCAATCAACGATTACTCATCAATTTGTATTAGTTCTCACTATGAATCATCAATTGTTGCTTGTCAATGTTCATTTGTGATAGACCAACAATCAATGTGCAAAACTACGACTGTTTATACTCTCTTTATGCATCACATGAAAGAAACAAACCACCCCGTCTTTATGATGAAGAAAATCATAGCATTCTTCTTTGAAAAGGAGGTCTAGGAAGGTCACAAGGTCTTGGAGTAGATGGGATTTTAGAGGGCACCAATCCTAGCGATAGGCCAGCCAAAATTGTTGGCCTGTAAACTGGTCTACGTCTCACTCTTGCACATTGTATTTTGATGTCACGAATGATTCTCTGATGGAATTATCAATGCAATTAGATGATGCAATGTAATATGTATGAGTGATGTAGAGGAGAGCTTTAACTTGGTGTAATAGATAGATATCGTCATCTTAATGAAGGGAGTATGAGGTCGTGGGTATTCTCATTTGTCTCTCATGAGGACATGATAGGAGAAGAGGGGCACACCAATGTTGATAGTGTTTGAACTCAAAATGTAATGCAAAACATTGAAATTGTACTTGTGTGCATCGTAAATGAAGAGGAGTGGGAGGTTGAATGCAAGAATGATGGTAGGCCACCAAGGAGAATGGTTTCGGAGATCTAGTTCGATGAAAACTGTGTTTTTGCAAGAGTCCACTGCTCTTGATTGTGCAACCAATGTGAAGAGCGCTACCACAATGTTGCACATAGAGGGAATTATGATTAACTAGTCCTTTATGTCTTTGCCTGCTTTTTTATCAAGATCAAATGCAATGGAAATAGTTTGGTGGTTAAGTTGTGTTTCGGATGAAAGTGGTTGAGATAGGAAGGAATGAAGCTTGGTTAAGGAGATAGTCGTGTTGACGATCAAGGAGGATTCTTGTATGGTTTTTTCTTAAAGTGGAGCCACCCACGTAGCAAGGAGGAAGCGGAGTGGGCGTAGTTCTCAACTTGTGCCAAGCACAAGTTGAGAACGAGGACAGATAGCCGTGGATAAAAGAGTGGACGCAAGGGCAAAACAACATGCGCTACTGTGAAGTTTTGACCTGAGCGCAGGTCACCACAAGATTGGTGGTTCGTCCCAGATGATCACTTTGCACAGCTAGTGATGTGAGTGAAACAAAGACCTCATGGTGAACTGGAAGTAGGGGCTAGACCACATGTGCTCATGAGGAGAGGGGTAGATTGTGGCAAGGGTAAGTTAAGAGTCAACGCGTTACAAGAAATTTGCTGTCGGCATGGCTGTAGGATGTTGCATGATGGGTACGTATGTCAAGTGAATTGTTCTGCGAGCTATAGATGTTGAAGAATTCCAATGATTTAGTAGACGGCTTTATTGATGATGAATTGTGGTCACAAGGGCAAACCATGTAAGCTGCAAAGTAGAATTAGTGTGGATGCAGGTTGTAGCAAGATTGGCGGCTCAACCAAGTGGATCCTTGTGCCAAGTAGATGATTTAAGATGAAGTTATTAGATTAAGTATGAGGTAGATGCAAGAGTGGAATCTTAAGCCTTGTAGATGACCAAAGAATGATGAAGATGAAGACAAGGTTGGAGATGATGAAGTAGATGAGGTTGATGATGGCGGAGGAAGGTAGATGCTGAAATGAGAACTAATGAAGAGGAAGAGAAGAGAGGATTTGATTAAGCTAGAAGGATATCTGGTGTAAGTGGAAGGCAAAGCAGATGCGGATGAGGTAAGGAGCTTTTGTTTTTTCAGGAGAGTGACGGCTTATGTCCGTTATATGCTTGAGATCGACAAGAAAGTGCGGTTGGAGCATAATAGATTTGTGAAAGGAAGTTAGGAGAGTGACGAATGTTTCCCAATTTTGGTCGAGACATGAGTAAGAAGACTAGTGGTATCTCATGTCCCAACCGAACTTTACCATGTACTACTATTGGGATGGAGAGAAAGCAACACAAGAGAGTGGCTCAAGAAGATGGTGAGAAAGCAAAATAGGAGAAGGTAGCGGATGACCATAATGTATTTGATAGAGCAAATTGCGATTCATGCATAAAAGGGTGGAATACAAAGGAGTGATTTTGCAGCGATGATGGATGTCACGATAAAGATGTAAATGTGGCACTTGATCACAAAGATATTTTAAAGAGACGAGGAGTAAGAGCAAGCGGGTGGAGTGTATAGATATTGTGGTTAGTGCACGTCAAGGCAAACATGTGCAAGAGCAAGGAGAAGTGGCAAGAATCTTCGACGAAGATGGTGGAAAAATGTGGCTCAAGAGCTGTTTGTAGCTATTGGTGGTGGTGAGGCATATGACAATTGTGCAAGTGTGAGATTCAACACGTGGCTTAGTCACGGCAATGAGGTACCACTAAGGCTTGGTAGCGGTCAAAGCGATCCACATAAAATTCGTTATAGATGAAGTTTGAAGGTGTAGAGTAGCAACAGTGATGGAGGTGATGATGTGATGACGTGGTTATGATAAACCAAGCGATGTTACCTAGTGTCTTGATACCATGTAAGAATAATGGAGGTAACGGCAAGAGTGGAAGCAGTATTGTTTAGAAAGAGAGCAATTCCATAGACATAAACATGCTTATGGAAGTAGAAGATATTTACAAGGTTTGTCACAAAGGCACCATAGGGCAGTTCTAGATTGAGGTAGAACCAAGAGATGAACAGGTATAAAGTAAGAAAATGTTAAGGTAGAGGGTGTAGACTTGATGGGGTGAGTGATTTACTGAGTAAAACTGAGCAAGGAAGAGACAATGACAAAGTAAACAGCTCGATTGTTGAAACTTGGGAGTGGATGGCGGTTGAAGAACAAGAGATGCACAAGAAGAGCAAAGACAAAGTGGAGAAGCTACGTAAGTAAAGGCAAACTTGATGAAAAGACTATTATGGGTTAAATTGCAAGGAAACAAAACCTTGATACATATATATGAATAGAATAGGAAAATGCAAGAAGGATAACAACTTCTTTACGCTACCCAAATGCTAGTGAAAAATGTCACGTTATTAGAGGTATCCTGGAAAATGATTTAAAGAGTCAAAAAATCAAAGAGACGTTTAGTCTAGGTTGTTCTTGTGTGACTTGAACTGTTGTTAAAAAACCTAGAATTTCCTCAGAAATGAAAGTACTGAGGCTAGTTCTTGTGGATTGCCAACAACCATGTATGCATTTTTCTATGTGAACATCGGGCGATAATCCTTTATGAAAATTTCATGGACGTTACTTAAACTAAGTACCTAGAACACTTAATGTGGCCTCTAAAATGGGGACGATTAGTTTTATCCCGAGTGATTTAGACACATGTATTCAATTATGAGACTAAAATTAAGGCATGTACATGGTTCTTGTTGCTTGAGTGAAGCAATGTGTGCGTAGTTGCACCTTAAGTGGTTGCTTTGAAAAGCTTCAACGAGATGTTGTGGGCTACGAGAACATTGAGGTGTCTTTATGTTAACATCTAGCCTTGTTGAGACGCTTATCAAACAATAGTCAAACATTGCTTTGGTTCATGACACTTGTTTTAACATGTTTAGAAAGTGGTAAAGGTAAGGAGAACCTTATAAAACGTAAAAGCTAAGGTTACAGCAAGTTAGCATAAAGCCCTTGACCGAGCATTGGGCAAAAAATGTAATGAAAATCCCACTTGTGGATTAAAAGAATACGTGTATGTTATTGATTTAAAACATCCATCACCATGTATTCATGTGGAACATGTGATAAAATATTCAATTTGAAGACATTCTTCGAAAGAATCGATGGAAGAATATGATTGAGTATGTTATGAATTTCCAAGGCAATGGTTTATTTTATTTGATTGAGGAGACCTATAAGAAATTATGAGCCTTGAATCATTTCATGAATTTTTTTCAATATGGATCGCCTTTTTTAAATGGTATGCCTTTGGTTCCAAAGTTGAAAAGGTGAGATAACTACGTCCATGAGGTACTTTAGTCTTTAACATGTCCACATGACATTGAAAATTGACATGTTGGTGACTGATAGATGTTTTTGTTGGAGTAAACTATAAATGTGATGATTTTTTGCTTCAACATGGTACAGACGACACTCCGATCCGAGGCTCTGAAAGCATTTGGTGGATTTCTATGTAAATCTATTGAGTGCAACTCGACTGAGAATCTTGACCAAGAAGCTCTTGATTTTCTCTCAAGAGCATCGTTAAAGGGTGTGAAAGGTGCTTGATGGACAAGCATGTGCATGCAGAGCGCATGCTTCCGGCAGCATAGATCTGCATTGTGTTGCATAGGCACTAAGGTCAAGAGGGGATTTTGATAACTAGACATGCAGCATGTAGCCTCAATAAGAGGTTTACACAACGTCACCTTAATCATGCAAGAAACCCAAGCCCAACTCAAGATCTTCATGGGTTGATCTGGTGCAAGCTTCACGTGGATCATGTTCATCCAAAAGGCCTAATGCTATAGCATGGCAAGATCAATGATCATCATAGGAAGGCGTGAGGAACAAGCAACCTTCAGGTGAAGTTTCACCTGAAGAGCTGATGAAGCTTCCTACAAGAAGAAGATTCCCTGTAGAGTAGCACAGGTATCAGTAAGAGCACAAAACTGATGGAAGCTTCCATAAGATGGAAGCGTCTCCAAAGTGAGACAAGAGTGGCAATAGACGTGAACAACCCAAAGGAAGCTTGTCGATTAGGTGGTTTAATTGTCAAGATCATAAGTACAAGAGGCAAGTTTCTTGCCACTTCTTAATATCCAGTCATTGCCGATGTCATCTCCAAAATCACTGTTTGTAAATCAATCCTTAATAGGTCTGTCTCCAGACAATGCGCAAGGCGACATGCCTTAGCACTAGAGAATCTTCAACCAAGATGCTGCTGGAGATCCCCCCAAGACTCCTATAAGCGTGCCACCTATATGCCTAACTAGGCGGAGGACAATGCTAGTGATCCCTCTATGATGCTTGTAAGCCTGGTAAGCTCTACCAACGTTGGAGGAGGTCAATCCCTGTGCGGCTATAATCTTCTTGCTATAATCTCTCACCCCGTTCTATACCCTGAATCTGGAGCACTAGACCAAGACTCTGCTATGTATCCCTTCAGGGCCTCTATAAGTCTAGTAGCTACGTGCCAGTTTGGTTCAAGGACACTACTAGAGATCCCTCAAAGATCTTTATTAGCCTTGCAAGGCATGCCGGCCTTGGAGGATGTTGCCTTGACATCCTAAAGGACTTTCGTTGGTGCGCTTGTGGCTGCGTCGAGACCCTTCTGGCGACCACCTTCACGGCCTAACAAGGAGTTGTTCCCTAGTGTAGGGCTAGGAGTTCCGTCATAGCATAGTTCAGAGTTGCTATGTACTGTTATTCCTTGTATTTTCGGTGTAACATACTTGTATCATGAACCAAGATGTTAATTTATTGTTTTGGTTTTGCTAAGCTTTGTACAAGGCATGCTTGCTGGACACACTAAGATTATATGGCAGCAGAGGACCTCCTTGTTGCATTACACCAAGTAGTGGCTTTCCCCATGCAAGCTCACAAAACCAGTAGTTTTTTTACCACGTTTAGGTTATTTGGATCCACTTAATATATCCAAAACAAAACTTTATTGTAGTGTTTATGAAGTTTTGTTATCGTTTGTGTTGTTTGATAGAATCATCACAAATTGTATCATCTTTCTCGTAGTTTTGGTTCTTTAATGGTATGTCAACTCTTGTTAAATCTTGGTAAATGATTTTTTTTCATATCAACTTTTGTGCATCTTATCGTTCAATTAAGATGATTCATCCTTTTAAACATATAAGAAACTGACTATCATCCAAATTGTTGTTTTTATAATTTGGAAGTTTTTAGTTTTTTTAATTAGATTGTAACATATCACTTGAAAACAATAATTTTTTTATTGAATAAGGATATTGAATACCTCAACTTTTCATATTATCAAGGTTACCTTGTATAAAAAAATCCTAGAGTTTCACAAGCATAAATGTCTTTTCTATTAATGTTTACATTCAAATGGTAGGAAAATTCCTTTTCTTACTTCTAAGTTCTTGTAAGCATTTCATGTAAGGTGAGGTATTCATGTGTTGTTTCATATTCAAGTATAGTTAGATGCTACATTGTAGTAAGCTTCTTCCATTGCAAATTACGGGTTGATTCTTAATACGAGTATTGAAGTTGGCCTAAGATGTAGGAGTTTGGTGAATGTCTATCATAAGAGAAAGAAACTATGTAATGATCATGAATTGTAATGTGATTGTTTAGGTTGCGTTTTTATTGTTAAGATTATTGCAATCTCTTAAGTCAAAGTCTGCTTCACGTTGTTCAACATAGATGGTTACTTTCTGTATGATTCAGGGTGGGAGACCCATTGATGGTGCTTTTGGTAAGAGTCAGAGTTTTTGGTAGTTTAATAATTTCAAATTTGCAAATGATTTGTTAAGTTTCATGGTTTGGACATTGACATCTTGACGTTTGATTTTTTTTGTGTTTATAAAAGCATTTTTAGAGGCAAACGAGTGTCCTGATGGTTCCAAGACATGCGCCATATCACATGATTATAGAACCAAAATTTTTGGCTAGGCTCAAACATAATTGTCGTTTTTTTGCCTACATCTCAACATCGTAATTTTGTGGCATATGCTGATATTTTATGATGGCATGGGACTTATAGCCCATGACCATGCCCAACCAATGCTTTTGATAGATAAAGGCAAGAATTTCCTTGATCCCTGATGCTTTGTCCATGCGCGATTGGATCTTGGTTGGACTGTTGTCAGCACCTTAGTCCCCATTGCTCACTACCTCTTCAGTAGCCCTTCCACCATCCCCATTTCTCTATAGCTTTCCAAAAAACCTAGTAAAGTGGATTGCCATAGGTCTTCCTAACATTACAAGTGAACCTCATGTAAGAAAAGAATGGGGTCCCAGATGTGGCATCCTCCCTCCATGTTGCATTTGAGTAGTGTCATGATATCTAGCCTTGAATTATTTCTTCAAGCACTTGTTTGTTTAACTTGACAGGGATACTCGCCAAGTCTATGTTGTGGGACATGCATACGATAAGTGTTGAAGCCATGGGTGGGTAAGTAGTGCTTAGTAGGGCATCTGACACATAGAGCTTCCGACCAAAGGAGATAATGGTGTATGGTTAGAACATTGTTGCCATCATTGATGAGATGGATGAGGTAGACGAGGTAGATGGCTGAGTTGCCAAATGGTTTACCACCGAGGAGGGACATCGACCACATAATTGATCTGGTTCCAGGAACAACTCCAATGGTACAAGCTGCTTATCGCATGAGCGATATAGAATTCGGTGAGCTGAAGAAGCAGGTTGAGGAGCTGAAAGAGCAAGGTTTCATAAAACCATCGGTGTCACCCTACGCTGCACGGGTCCTCTTTGTGAAAAATGAGACAGGGGAGCAGCGGATGTGCGTGGACTATCGCGCACTGAACAACATAACAATGAAGAACTGGTATCCTTTGCCAAGGGTCAAGGAGTTGTTTGACCAGCTAAGGGGAGCGCAGTTCTTCAACAAGATTGACTTGTGCTCGGGTTACCATTTGATCTGGATTGCAGAGCAGGATGTGGAGAAGACGGCGTTCTGAACGCGGTTGGTCATTTCAAGTACCTCTTGATGCTGTTGGAGTTGACCAACGCTCCCGCAACATTCATGAGCCTCATGAACAGGATCTTCCAACCTCACTTGGACCAGTTCGTGGTGGTGTTCCTCGACGACATCCTCGTCCACTCCCAAACTCTAGAAGAGCATTAGCGACATCTTTGGCAACTGTTGGAAGTTCTTCAAAGAGAGAAGTTGTTTGCAAAGCTCTCCAAGTGCGATTTTGAGAAAAGGGAGGTGGAGTTCCTTTGGCACATTGTAAGCGGCAAGGGTCTCCGCATGGACCCAAAAAAGGTTGAAGCAGTGAAGCAGTGGCCGATACCAAAGTGCGTGCGTGACATCCAAGTCTTCCTAGGGTTTGTCAATTACTACCGGACATTCATCCGGGGGTACGCACAGAAGGGTGCGCCGCTGACTGAGTTGCTAAGGAAGGATCACCAGTGGGAATGGGACGATCAGGAGCAAAAGAGCTTTGAGGAGGTCAAGGCTGCAATGTGTGACGTTCCGGTCCTGGTGCATCCAAATTCATCAAAGGAGTACGTCCTGGCGATGGATGCAAGCAACTATGCCATTGGGGCGGTGCTGATGCAAGATCACGGGTAGGGGCCATAGCCGATTGTGTACGCATATCATTAGTTGCGAGGTGCGGAGCTGAACTAGGCAATCCATGAAAAGGAGATGTTGGTCGTGATCCATGCGTTCAAGCACCAGAGGTGCTCCCTTGAGTCGCGGTGCTACGTTGTCTTCTCAAACCATTACGCCGTGAAGTACCTGAAGATACAGCCAAACGTGAGTTGCCGACAGACTCGCTGGATGGATTTCTTAGAAGGAATTCTTGACTACGAGATCCAGTACAAACCTGAGAAGGTGAACCCGGTAGATCCTCTATTGCGTAGGCCGGACTTGAACCTCAATACCATCTCAATGCTAATGGGATCTCCAGTCATGCATAGCCTATTCAAGTACGGCTATGGCGTGGACAGTGAGTTCACAGATGGTGCGCTGAAAGATGCTACGTGGGATGGAGTGTATTGGTGAAGGGGGCAGGAGCAAAAAACTATCGTGTCGGCTTATGCGCCATTGAAGTAGTCATTGCTAGAGGAGGTACATGACACCCACTACTCTGGTCACTTTGGCTTGGATAAGACGCTGAAAGCCTTGACACGCCAATACTGGTTATGGTCAATGGTGACTGATTGCAAGAGATTTATGAGCAGTTGCAATGTGTACCAACGCATCAAGGCACGGAGGACCAAGCCACCAAGGGAGCTCTAACCGTTGCTTGTACCAGAGAGGCCATGGACACACATCTCGCTTGACTTCATTGGCGGGTTGCTAGTGACGCCGTAAGGTAACAATACGGTGTTGGTGGTGGTGAATCGGTTTTCCAAGATGGCACATTTCATTGCATGTTTTGAAAGCATCACAGCCGCCGTGACAGTTTAAGTCCTCCTCAGTCATGTCATGAAGCTGCATGGAGTGCCAAACTCGGTGGTCTCAGATCACGATCCACAATGCACTTCTCAATTTTGGAGAGATCTCATGGAGGAGCTGGGCACGCGGGTGTAGCTGACCACGGCATATCACCCACAGAGCGATGGGTAGACGGAGTGCACGAACCAGACATTGGAGCAATTGCTGCGGAGCATGGACCCATCGGATGGAGAGGGTTAGGAGGTGAAGCTCGGAGTGGCAGAGTTTGCCTACACCTCAGCGGTGTCAGCATCAACAGGGAAGTCACCATTTGAGGTGGTCTACGGCCACCAACCACTGAGCCCAGCCGCCCTTGCTATGCAACATCTCTTCTAGCTGTGTAGTAGATTGCTACATGGTTTGCCACCACTTGGGACGTGGTGCGGTAACGGTTTTTTAAGGCAGAGAAGCAGCAGAAGCAGCAAGCTGATAAGAATCGCTATACGGAGGAGTTCCAAGTGGGAGATCAGATGATGTTTAACTTTGCTAATCTGTAGTTAATGGGAGTTGGGAGTCCCAAGCTGAAACTGCGATGGGTGGGTCCGTTCCGTATTCTAGAGAAGCGGTCGGCCGTCTCATACAAGCTGGAGCTACCAGCTCGCTGCACCATCCATCCGGTGTTCCACATCTCCCTGCTTCGTGCCTATCACGACCCTAACACCTTCTTCCAGGGTTGTGGGACAACTCCACCTCCTACTATCCAAGTTGAAGGAAGTGAGGAGTTTGAGGTGGAGAAGATTATGGCGGACCGCCAGAGGGGACAACGGCGTGAGTTTCTGGTGCAGTGGAAGGGGTACCCGGCAAAGCACAACTCTTGGGAGCCAGAGGCCAACTTCCATGTTAGGGGTACCAACACTGTTCTCCAGGAGTACCTCAGGTGCGCCAAGACGTCGCGCCTCCAACGGGGGGGGGGGTGAATGTAACGAGGTACCCCTGCTTTTTTTGGCATACTCGAGGCTCATTTGGGTTCTAGGGGCATGCTTGCCATTTCCCGTTTTCTAGATATTGCGGACGGATATTTGTGGGGAGGTCGAGCTCGACCCCATCAGCTCGCGACAACGAGGAGGAGGAGCAGCGAGCAAGGGAGCGCCGACGTGAGGGTTACGTCGGTGTTAGGGGGCTGTTTCGTGCAAACCCCTTTGCGGCGTTTCGTAACTGCCACGCGAGGGTGGCTTTTGCCCCCTCGGCAAGTAGCGTAACGGATACGCTATCCGTCGAGGGGAGTGCACCGCTGGGAGCTCTTGGCAACAGCCACGCTCAACGGCGACAACAAGCACGATGGCTGCGACTACGCAACGCTCACAGCACTCTTGGTGGCGTGCATAACACGACGACTACACCCACCGCCGCGAGTCTCACGCGACCAATAGGGCGGCTCGCCGAGAGACAGAAGGGAACGTCGTTTTGGAAGATTGACGGCTGGGAACTTCTCGCACAAGGCACTAGGTGCAAGGAGGGCACCGAGTTTAGGTGCAAGTAGGACACCTAGTATAGGTACAAGTAGCTTGTTTTAGCAAGCAAGGAAAACAATAGAAAGAGGCCTGGGCTAGCCAGCCAAACAATAAATATACCCTATACTCATTTCAATCTAATTAACATGTGTTTTTCTGGCTGTGGCTTCTAGACATCTCCAAGTCTAACTTTCTATTGCGACTGTGCTGTCCACACACTAAAGCTTAATCTCCAAAGAGCACCCACTCTCACAAAACTTAATTCTAAATAGTTTGCAAGCGAGGGAAGGTCTTTGCAATTAGGGCACTGTGTTGTATATGCATATGAATATTCCCAAGATTAACAATTACTCCATGATTACGGGTGGTAAGACCCCATTTCCGTCATCCATGGTGGAATGTAGATATGTTCTTCTAGTGTTTGGTGTACTTACAGTTTACTTGGCACAATGTGTGGGAGGAGGAATGGTGGCTTTGCATAAACTTGAGGTTGTTGCATGCAAAAAGAGAGAGACAATGGTAGGCCGGAGTCACAAGTTCTTCTCACGCCCACGCTATCTATTTTTTTTGTTCTACTCAGAACCCAGTGCCATTGTTCGAATTTGCAGCATACAACCACGCAAGACAAAGTAGCTATGTGGAAGCGTGTAAAGTGGTTGGAATTTGTGGTTGAGTTCGAACCACCACAAAGTGTGCGACCGGTATTAGTCCGATTGGATGGTTGAACGTTAATGGACAGTGGCATTGCTCAATGTTTTTGAGGAATTCGAAATTTGAAAAGTTGCACATTCATCGTCCCTAGTTTAGGACCCCTTTCATAAGTCGTCCGCTTATAGTTATGTGCTGTGGGTTTTCTCCCAATTGTGGAAAATTGTTGAACTTCAACTGCATGCATCGCATGTTGATTGGCTGAAAGGGGATGGCTGTACCGATGTTTTTCACCCATTCGTGTGCTATGTTGGGCTTGCCAGGTTTGATGAACAGGCATCGCAGCAAACCCATTTGGATGGGTTGAGGTTGGAAACCCCCTTGTACCTTGAAAAAAACCAAGGCAAAAACTTAGCGGGAAGCATGAGCGCCGATGATGGTTGAACTCGACCAACCATGAAATTGAACCACCTGCAGGCGCAATCGAAGGGTGAGGTGTCGTTTAAATCGGTCGTTGGACGCTATCGGACCGTTCCTTGCGCATTTTGTTGAAGGACACGAGGAGTCCACGAATTGCGGGCTGCCTGTCAATCATCATCATCGCCGGTGAGAAGACTGGCGCTACCGGTCAGATCCGGATTGTCTGTGCCCGAACGCGGACGCATTTTGAGGTTCCAACTATTGATGTTCGCACGTGATTGGTGGAGATGAGGATAGTTGGGCCGATTGCATTCAGTCATCCATGTTCTGTGTGGGGCCCGCTAGGATTGTTGGAGGAGGGAAGCCTTGAGTTGATCCGGACGGATCGACGTGGAGTGCTGAGCTACGCAACCTAGGCAACTGAAAGGCTAAAACCACGCGGATTGGAAGTTGCGGTCATCGTTGAAATCGATCGTTGAGGAGCCCAACGACCGATTTCAACGACACTCAGCCTCACACGAAATGTGATAGCTACCAGTTGCACCGACATTCACATCGGTCTCATCGGTGTTAATTGCTGGTCTAGTCCACCTCTATAGCCTAGGTAACTGTAGTGCAAATCGCAGAAAGGGCTTCCCTTAGTGGTCAAATCGTGGAAAACCGCGATTGTTACTTCCGACGCTTTGCAATAATTATGGTCTCTTAATGTATTTGTCAAGCGAATTCCTTGATCATCTTGAGTTTCTGACGAATCTTCTTCTTTAGCAATAAGGACAATGCAGTAGGAGTCTTTACGACTTGCAGTCGCCTTCTCTTCCTACTATTCACAATCGCGTGAGGAGTTCAAATGATAGAGACCCGTTTGTCTAGACCGAGAAGTTTCAGCATCAACCTGGAACGGTTTTTTGTCGTCGAGTTTGCTTGATAGGCAAGGTAGATGGCTACATGGTTAGTTTATCTGGATGAAAATCATGCCGTCTTCATCGACAAACCCGTCTGGCACTGAAAAGTGCAGCATTTCTTGATAGAGGTTTGTTCGAACTCCCTTTTTTTCCTGTGCCGGATTATAATTATGTCTATGTACCTTGATCGATCAACATTGTTTTTGTATTGTGCAATTGTTTTTGCTCGATGTAGAGATTTACGATGGGCAGTGTGAACTCTATAGATGAGTGTATGCCGTGTTCGTTATCGTGAAGTAATCTGCACATTGCTTCATTCGAATACGATGGAATCAAATGCACTGATGGATAAGGTTCGGAGATTCATCCGATGGATAGTGAAGAATCCTTTAGAGACGGTAAGGCTTTCACCCGCTAATAGCACCCAGCAGAAATCTGAGAATATCTGCCACCTTTCCCGCGCTCCTGCCCTTGCACGACTTGGAATCTAGAGATA
>SZWC01029787.1:14291-25544 GCA_023375785.1 Penium margaritaceum | reverse complement strand
TTGCTCTTTGTATTCGATATTAACTATTTATAACATGGTTGAAACTCGTCGTTTTTTTTTTTTTTTTGAATTTTCGAATCTGAAGACGCATCTAATTAATTTTCAGACTCAAAAATCGAATTTAAAGTATCCCTCTTGGGGAATTCAGCCAACTTTGTTTGGGAGTTTTCTGCAAATGGTTGTGTTTTTTTCATAGTCGAGGGGGCTTTCCGAATCCCACAGTCGGCGACGAGGTTCGGTGCGGCTGTTCCACCATGTGAACAGCCAAACTCACATGTTTGAGTGGTTGAATGTAGTAATACAATGATTGGCCGGCCATTTGGCCAGGCACTCACTGCGATCGAACGTTTGAATGGGCGACGCACTTCGTTGCTGCCGTTCAAGTTATCGAACGGCAGCAGCTAAGTCCATCGCTCGGTATCTGCGGGTCGCAAATCACTTGCTTTCATCAAACTAAAAAACTAGAATGACCCATTCGTCGAATTTCAGGTTTCATGGGGCCCCTAGAAATCGAAATTAAGGATATAGCATAATAATTTGTGAGCAGGTTTGTTGTGGTCGAAAAAATTATGAATAATTCCATCCGTCGCATATCAAGCGCAATAGGGTACCGTAGTGCCCCTTCCTTTTGACTAAAATAATTACTTTCATCCGACCATTCAAGCACATGAATAAATCAGCTCTGGTGGATGAATCACTCTTGTAATTACACAAATCCCATTTGTGTACACCCCATTTTACGTGCCGCGCGCAGTCTCTTATGGACGGAAAGCGCAACGTGAGATATCCACGTCCACGTGGGGTTCCTCTTTGTGTTATGCAGCTGTAGTGAGCACCGAGATGGATGTTTGTATTTTTCTCGCTTTGATGAGGGAGGTCAGAGTGTGAGAGGGGAGGGCGGCTTTTGTGTGCCACTGAATATCTGCGATTTGGTGTAGAAATTGAATGCGGGTTTGTAGATAGCGGGTGAGTACGGTGTCGAGTCTGTTGATATTAGTTGCTATGGAAGTAGAGGGGGTTGTTGTTTGAAGGCGTCGCGCTGTAGCTAGTTGGTGTTGCATGTGAGCAATGGTCTTTTGTGTCCTCCGTGCTTCTTGTTGACTGTAGCGCTTGAGAGCTTGAGTGATGGTGCGTTTTGAGGCCAACCAGTCTTCCGAAAGCAGAGCGGGGAGCTTGAAGGCCCATGGTCCTTGGAGTAGAGAAGTGTTAAGGCGCCAGTAGCCTTGGCCTTTGGGAGGGGGAGCCGTAGGGAAGAAAACTTCAACATAGATCGCTGCATGGTGATCTGACAGGGAAGAAGGGATCTGGATGTGTCGTGTTGAGGAGACGGTCCCTTTGAGGAGGGGGCTATGGTAGACCCAGTCAAGTCGGGAGTAGCTGTTATGTGGCTGTGAGTGATTTGTGAATTCTCTTAGTCGTGGTCGTTTTGTGCGGAAAGAATCTTCCATGTGGAGTGAGTTCAAAAGGAGCTCTAGTTTTCCTTGTCTGGGGAGATCCGAGAGGGACTGCGATCTAACAGATGTGTGATGCAGCTGAAATGTTTGAGTAAAAGGTGGGGTTTGAAATCTCTGCATACTTTGTGAAGGTTGGTCTAGAATTGTGTTCGTGTCGCCGGTTGTGGTGGTGCATATAGGGCACATACTTTCATATGCAAATCAGTTGTGGAGACGGTGAGGAGCATGTATCGGGCTTCCTTGTCAGGGAGCATTGTAATGTTAACGTGCCTTTTATGTGCGATGAGGAGGCCTCTAGCTTGACACGGTGGAATTGGGACTACCGCAATACTGTAGCATTGTGAGAGGACACAATGTTCCAATGTTGTTGTTCTATCCTCGTGTCGGTGAGGATACATATGTCAGGTTCATTGACCTGTAGGATTTGGAGTAACAAGGGATGTTTGGAGGGATTGTTGAAACCACTCACATTGAAGTGGAAGATTTTAAGGAGGGTACCATTCTGAGTGGTTTCTTTTGATGTGGTGTTATCCGTGTGGGCATTTTTCTGAGGTTTTTTGTTCAAGTATTTGATGGCGTTTGGATCTTTTGTCATACTTTGCGCATTTGTTGTTGTCTATTCCATGTGGGATCATTGGGAAATTGTGTTTCACGAGGTCGATGTTGATATGTAGATTGTGTGGTGTGTCTAGGGAAACAGGATATGGACGTGTCTTGTTGTGTCCGGTGGGATTTGTGATGGGATGGTTGGGAATCTCTCAGGAGAGGGGTCACTCTGATTGATCTCTCATATGTGCTAATGTCACCAGCCCAGTGATGGTCATTTTGGAATGGTTGTTTGGGTATTCTAGATTTGAATAAGTGTAGGTGGAGGACTTGAGTGAGAGGTACTATTGGAGTGTTCATGTGCACATCATTCACCTTGCATTGTGAGCTCCTACCAAATTACAGATCTTGCATACAGTGAGGGATAAGACATTGTGAGCACGAGGTGGAACAGTTATGTAGTCCCCAACCTAGAATGTTAGGTTTAAGGGAGTGAAGGTGTTCGTTGGAGTAGGAGAGAGGGTTGGAGGCAGGTTCGTGAGCACGAGTGGGACCATTGGCAAGACTTGACATTAGAATTGAGGCAAACATAGTGCTAAGAGCTTTCCTGAGACAATAGAACCGCCAAGTGTGTTGGAGATGCATCCAGAGAGATGTGGTTGAGCACTTTTCAAGCACGGTGAGTCTGCTGTCTGCACAGTGCGTGCGGGCTTGTGGAATCCTCGCAGTGTTACCATGTTGAAATCTGTCACCAGCACAGAGCAGCAGATGGTGGGTGTAGATGGGACAGTGTGCATGTTTTTTTTGTGTTGGAAGAGCCGGGGGTATGAGAGAGAGAGAGGGTCATAGGAGAAATGTCATGGGTGACATTGGGTCACTACCGTTACCCTTAGTGGTAACGTGTGAGAGAACCTGTATAGGGAAGTGGCATTGGTTGTTGTGTAGAGGAGGGGGACTATGCTGGTTGGAGATAGAGGGGAAAGCCTCAAGAGGGAGGGGGAAGAGGCATAGGTCAGTTTGTGTGTGTCCAGGAGAGGTTGGGTGGGGGTTCCAGCTGCTGTAAGGGCATGTGGAAGGGTACAATAACAACAATGTCAAGTGGATGTGGGGAGAAAAATAGAGTTGCATTCACTGTGTTGAAAGAGTGGGGGTTATGATGTGATACGGAGGCGGAGGGATGGGGATGTGAAGAGGGATGGGCTTTGTTCTCTCACTAGAAGGGAGAGGAGGGGAACCACAAGGGTGAGAAATGAAGTACATATGCAAAAATCTGTCCTTGTGTGTATGGGAACGAGGGCGGGACAGAGTGGGAGTAGGATCTATGAGAGGCGTGATGTGCGGCAGGTTGAGAAAACGGGAGTGCATGAGTCCATGAACGTGTAAAGCAAAGAGTTTGGCGAGGATGCAAACATAAGGGGGGTCGAGCAGTAAACCATGATGGGGGTGCATTGGGGGAAGCTTGAAATGTTTTACGGGTTGGCAGACAGGGTTCCAACGTTGTTGAAGGTGGCTGCAACCATAGCCCCTGCAGTCTCCGGTGTGCGCGGGCGCGCTGACGAGACGGGGCTTGGATTCTGCACCATCGGGGCATTATTGTTGGGCAGTGCCATGCTTGGACGGGCACGACGCCGTGCATGGGAGGCAGCCGAATGGCGATGCAAGTTCATTGGTGCCTGGTGGATGGTGCGAGTAATCAATGCTTGCAGGTCTGTGTAAGGGGCCTCCCTTGGGAGGTGGAGCAGATCCGGCACCTGAGAGGGGTCGGCGTGTTTGGCAAGTTCGTCGAGGTGGTTTGGGGATTCTGGAATGTGCTCTGCTGCCTCCTTCAGAGTCTGACCGTGAGCGTTGTGGCAGCGCTTGAAGAGACAGAACCAGAGCAATTTCTTCCTCCCAGCGCTTGAGAGGACCATGCCATGGTCCGAGCGGAGGTGGTCATTGAGCCAGCAGGTCTTGAACTCCTTCACTGGGCACAATAATGGTCAGTAAACATGTGTGGGGTGCAGAATCACGTTGAGGTACAGCAGATTGCTTAAGCGAAGAGGGGTGGGACTTAAGGTTGATAATGTGCACGTCTTTGATGGTGAGATCGACAAGGCTGCCTGGACAACGACGCACATTGAGGAAGAGGATGTGTGTCCCTTTCTGGTTGTTGTGCCCGCAAAATTCACAAGTGTAGGTGGAGATGTTGACGAGGATTGGCTTGGCATTGGGGGCGTACTTGATGGCTGCCGGAACGCGCAGGAACTTCTCGTCAGCCTTTTCGATGACTTTCAAGGTGCCATTGCAGGCCCCCATGAGGGGATTCTCAAAGTGGTGAAGGTAAAGGAGTTTGGCCAGGTAGGAGTGAGTGGCTGGCGGGATGGTGATCTCGGTGAAAAGAGAAGTGATTTTGTCTGTGGTGTAGCTGTCAGGTTTGTGCCGAATGACGATTATGTGGTCATCGGGATAACGAGCGAGGTAGTTCTCAAAGTCAGGACAGGTCTGGCGGGCTCCGTTAATGAGGACCGTGCGGCCCTTATCAACAGTTGCGTGGACCGGAAGTGCCCGCATGGCGTGAGTCATTGTCGGCTGGTGGGAGAATCAAGAACTCGCGGACGTAACTTTACAAAAGAAATAGAGGCAGTGGCGGTTAGCTTTTACCAAGCCATCTACAAGCCCCCAAGACCGGTAGATAACTATCTGAAAATTCTCCCTCCTGAACGTCAGAAAGGGCTTCCTCTACACATCTACAAAATTCTCGCGGCTCCGATCACTTGCATGGAGCTTGCTGACAGCATCCTTAGTCAAGCCCGAAACAAAGCTCCAGGCCCCGACGGCCTCCCGGGAGAACTATATCGCTCAATTTGTGGCAACATTAGACACTTCACGACATCTCTCCTCGGATTCTACAACATGATTCTTGAGCACCCCTCCACACACGATCAATTTGCATCCGTGATCACCACCCTCATACCCAGAAACGGCGACAAAGATAATGTAGCACACTACAAAACCATCTCCCTACTCAACATTAAATACAAAATCTTGGCCAAGCTCCTCGCTGACCGCCTCAGTCGCGCACTACCTTACATCATCCACCAAGACCAAACTGGCTTTGTTAAAGGATGTAACACACAACACACGCTCTCTCAACTTCACGACGTCGAACACTGGGCCATCCAAAACAAAGAACAACTTTGTTTTCTAGGCGCAGACTTTGAAAAAGCCTATGACACTCCATCAGCCGATCATACACGATGCACGCCCTCCTCCATCGTGGCATCCCACTAGAATTCATGAAATGGGTGCAGCTTCTTCATAAAAATACCACCACACGACTCTTCATTAACGAGCATCTCTCTGCTCCAATCACTCTTCACTCGAGGGTCAGGCAAGGATCCCCTCTCGCCCCTCTCCTTTTTTTTTGCACCATAGAACCAATCCATGTGTACCTCAAGGACCACCTATATGGAGTACCTTCTCTAACATGGGACTACCGTCGCTTCGCTGGATATGCTAATGATACAACCCTACTCATCCGCTCTATCCGAGAGCTCAACCAGACACGTCAACTTTTCCGCACCATTGCAAATCATATTGGCCTTAAGGTCAGCCCCACAAAGACCGTGATCTTACCGATAGGAAACCACACACGTATTTCCTCCCAACCGCCATACCCTATCTCGCACGGACCAGTTTGAATTCTTGGCATGCAATTCCACTCTGCTCCAGAAGATCGGTCAACTTGGGAACCATTCCTCACCAAGATCCAAAATGCCATACTACTTTGGAACAACTTTCGAAGCCCACATTGGACAAAGATTGTCGCTATTAATTCTCACTTAACCCCCAAATTTCTCTATTACCCCAGCACTCCCCCCCCACCCAACCTCCTTCAATCTTTCACAACTTCAATCACCCAATTCCTCTCCTCCCACAGAGTCCCAGAGGATCCCAAAAAAAAATTACACCCCTACACGCACAAAACCATCGTTTGTCTGACCAAAGAGCATGGCCTTCAGGTCAAGTGGCCAACCCACCACATTCATGCTCAACGCGCCAAATGGGTATACGATTTCCTTAGCCCCTCCAGAGAATAATAGAAACAAACTTTCCTAGACACACAACGGTTTCCAAAGAAAGGACGTTTTTCCTCTCCCACCCTGCAATACTTAACCTTCGTACTTTAAACATCAGAAATAGATGGCGAAGGTATTTCTCTGATTTCTTGCTACAAACCCACCTATCCCCCCTCCAAACCTCACTTGGCCAGACATCAGTCTTGATTATATTGCTTACAACAGACACCTCCTAAACTCTAATGCACAACCCTTTGGCATCGCCACACGAGAGAGGTTTTTTGCTTACTTAGGGAATCCAATTCCGACATCTCTTTCATAGAGAAACTCTTATTGAAGCTCTAGGCAAATAGCCGACACAAAGCCAACAATCAATACTCAATGAAGTTAGAAAAAATCTCCACCTCTGTTGCCTCTGTTGTGGATGATCAGTATCGTGTCCGTCGGATTTCTTCTTCTCCTTGCTCCCCTTATCCTCCCGCTCGTGTGCTTGTCATTGGTGTTCTCTCTGCTGAGCACCAGCGTCTGCTACATTGTTGCATGTGTTATGTGGGCTCCATCAGTGTGTCGAAGCTCATTCAGACACAACCCACACTTGGTCTTGACGCGGCCTCTTTCGAGAAGCTGCCCAAGACCGATTGTCTGTTTTACGCTCAGGGTAAGATGCATCGTTGCACCTACCCTGACTCCCATTCTCGAGCTCTTCACCCTCTCGAGTTGGTCCATTCCGACCTTCTCGGTCCTCTCCGTGTCGAGTCTTTATCCAATCGGGGCCGATACGTCCTGACCCTGACTGATGACTTCACCCAGATGCGATGGGTCGAGAGCCTGCGCCGGAAGAGTAACGTAGCTCTCGCGGTTTGTCTCTGGCTAGTGATGGCTGAGCGTATGTCCCACCACACGCTGCATACATTATGCTCGTATTACGGCAGAGAGTTTCTTGGTGAGATGGATACTTCTTTGTGGAGCACGGGGATTTTGACTATGTCTTAGCTCCTGCTACTCCGCAGCAAAACGGTGTCTCCGAGCGCTGGAACTGCACCATGGAGGATGCTATTCGTGCTATGCAGTCTTAGTGCGGTCTCCCAGAGTCCTTCGCATTTGAAGGATTCGCATACATGATGTGGGCCTGGAACCACCTCCCACACGGTCCCCTTCCGGACCACATTACACCGTACGAGCTCTGGTTTGACCACTATGCCGATCTGCGTCTCCCTCGTGTCTAGGGATCTGTGGCTTCTGTATGGTACATCGAGGACCAGCAGGGGTCCAAGGTCTCCCTGTGGGGTCGCTTGTGTGCCTTAGTGGGCATCTCCCTGTAATCGAAGGGCTGGCGTTGTTGGGACCCCGCCCGTCTTGTCATCGTTGAGTCCTGCGACATGCTCTTCTTTGAGGCTCTTCACCTACCAAGACCTGACCTGTATCATGTCGATGTCCATCACGCACGTTCCTATGTGTGAGGCTTCTCGATGGATGGGGGAGTCTGGGGCTGCGAGCATATCTCGTCTCGCTGATGTGTCCGTTGTAACCCCCTCCACTTCTCACTCTCTTGCTCTTGATTACCAGCGATCATAGTTGTCAGCCCAGAGACCTTTCCGATCCAGCCTGTCTCTATCCCTATTCCCTCGCACCCCACAGGCACCTAAGATTTTGTCCCTATGTCCACCAATACTCCTACCTCAGTGCATGATCCTGTCTCTACTCCTGCTCCTGCTGCTACATCCAGCCCTGTGTCTCCCGTCATTTCACCAACATCTCCTCAAATTGCATCACGTACCCCTTTGCTTCAGTCCTCACCAAATGTGGTCGTTCCTGTCTCTGAGCCTGAGGTGAGCCCCTTGAGCCAAGGTTACTCTCGTGAGCCCGGTGGTCGTCTTTGACCATTGGTCTCCAGAGTCCAGTGAGTGTCAGGTCCTACACCTTGGCGCTCCACTCGCAGCGTTGCGAGTGGTGATCCCAACACGAAGGCCCTAGGCCTGAGTGTTCGCACACATAACACAGAGGTACATCAAGCGTGCCCTACTGGGCACGATCTGGTCACTCGCGAGTTTCGCATCGCTTGTGATGCAGCAACTGACCTTCTGGTCGCCAGGCACAGCTCTGAGGCGTGTGCACTTGCCACTCAGAGCTCTTCCTTGATGGAAGCCTAATCCGGGCACACAGAGGGAGGCTCTCTCATTAGAGGATGCAGACGCTTGGCGTGTTGCCTGTGAGGATGAGCTTCATGCCATCTGAGAGCACGGAGTTTACGAGCTAGTCGACCTTCGACCTGAGAGGAAGGCTATTCAGGTCAAGTGGGTCTTTCGCAAGAAAGTGAAGCCAGATGGCTCACGAGAATGCCAAAAGGCTCGTTTGGTCGTCAAGGGGTATTCGTATATTGAGCGCATCGATTACACAAACACCTTCGTCCCTGTCAGCCGCGTGACCTCAGCTTGCGCTCTGTTCGGTCTGGTGACTCAGCATGATTGGGAACTGCACCAGATGGACGTGAACAATGCATTCCTCCATGGCTCTCTGGATGAGGAGATTTATGTGGTCCAGCCACCAGGCTTGGAGGACGATGACAAGGTCTGGCATTTGCGCAAGTCCTTGTACGGACTCAAGCAGTCTCCTCGGTGCTGAAACCAGGAGATTACAAGGACCTTGACTCGTGCGGGGTATGTACAGAGCGAGGAAGATCCCTCTCTCTTTATCCGACGGTCGCCTAAGCGATTCACCACCATCGTGGTCTATGTTGACCACCTTTTGATCGTGTCTCCCTCCATGGAGGCCTTGAAGGAGGCCAAGGCGGTCCTCCAAACTGCCTATAGGATGAAGGATCTTGGTCCTACAGCGGTGTTTCTTGGCATAGAGATCGTGCGAGACCACAGACGACGGACACTTGTGACGTGGTGTAGGGGCTACAGAGGCAGTGTGGTTGTACCGCCTGTTCCTTGAGCCGGGTCAGTCAGTGCCCGCCATTGTGCTTCGTTGCGACAACTAGAGTGCTCTTGCCATTGCAGAGAACTCTGGTGTTTGTCATGCTCGCACAAAGCACATTGCGGTTGAGCATCATTTCGTACGTGATTTAGCGGAGCGACACGTGATCGTCGTCATATGGGTCGGCAATGACATGCAGCGTGCTCATTTCTTTACGAAGGCACTGGCTCCCATGAAGTTTCTAGTGGCCATTCGCTCTGTTGGGCTTCGCCCCTTGCCTAAGAGCGGACTGCGAGTTGTGTCAGTGTCTGTATCACGACTATTTTTGCACTAGTTGTTGCATTCGTTTCAGTGCTGCCGCGTATGGACATGCATACCATCGGGTCATGGGGGAGTATTGTGATTTGTGACAGTCTGTCGATCTGTACAGTTTACTGTGACCACTCGGCCGTGTCGATGCCCATGCAGATCCCTGATGCGGACCGAGGTGGCGCCGATGCGTCGCCTCGTGGTGGACCACCTGCTCGAAGCTGACCGACGACTGCCCCAGAGTCTTGGATGCAGTCTGGGACCTTTTGCAGTTTTTCTGCAGTATGTAGGAGTTCATCGGTAAACTGGTCGTGAGCCCGATTTGCATGTTTTTGCATTGTGTGTCCACTGTTTGATGCCAGATGCATGCATGTGACCAGTCGTAGCGTCTGGCTTGAGATTCTACACGTTCTGGTTCAAACGGCGTAGCGTTCTGACTTGTCTGCGCTGAGTTGCAGCCAAAAGAGTAATTATGAGCCGATTTTAGGAGACCTTGCACTGTTTTGTGAGACACCCGCCGTGCGCTGCAATTGGTATTTATGCTATGATCTTGTCGCTTATTATCTCTCTCTGCAAATATTATTGAAGCATTCTGACACTATAGCTTATGCCTCCTAGCCAGACTCTTGCCGTTATGTGTACGGCCTCTAATTGTCGTCAACGTCTACCGAGGCACTAACATCTAGTTAGCAGCGGTGTTACTAAGAAGCTTCTGCGCATTCTCTCATTTCCATGTGCCCTTTCATGCACCCTTGTGGGAGGTGATATATCGCCAGACCAGTATTATTTGTTCAACTCCCTTTCCTCCAACACATGACGAAGCATGTCTTTGTCGTCTCTCCACCATTTCAGGCAATGTCTATCACAGAGTGTTCTTCACATCATACGCTCTCACACAAGACAATGCTAAGGGGGCTGTCTCGTGCACTCTCCATGCACCCGGCATGTGGGTGAGAGGGCAGCTCCATGTAGTCAATTGTATACACACGGCCACTCAGCCGGACCGCATCTGACTCACCTCCCTCTCTTCTGGAACACGTATTCAATTCTAAGGTGTGAAGCTTTGTTCTAGTGCCGATTCTAGCACAACCCTTACCATTCTGTTCAAGGACACGTGCCAACAATCGTGCGAATAAGGCTTTTTAAAAACATGTTGGACTATGTACATTGCACGCACCCACACGATCGCAAGACACAACGCCAACACCTTTTGCACGTCGGAAACGACTGCATCATTACCGCATGCCAAAGCGGCAGTATCTCCCGATCTCTCTCTCTCATTCAGTGGGATCATTCTCATTCCTGCACCAGCAAGTGCGAGGACAAAAGGTGTGGGGTCAAACTCATGGGGGATCATCAGGGCACAACAGAGCTAGTGTGGCACATGTCAAAACCATGCGACAACACAAGGCCACAACAAAGGGCATGCCCTCTTAGCCAACACACCCTCTGCTGACGGTTCGCTTTCTTTTGGTCTCTGTTCCTGTTCCAAGTTGGTGCTTGCAAGTCCCCGGCTGGACTAGTCACCCCATGTCTCTCACCCACCTTTTCTCCTCCACTCACCCCTCCCCCCCCCAATCCCCCATCCTTCCCCTGCACAACCATTTCCCACCACCCCTTCCCCTACCTCCCCTCCCTCCTCTACTCTGACGCTCTCCTCAACCCTCTCACCCAAGCCCTGTCCTCACCTGGATAAATAAGAGGGTGGCACAAGTCGGCACACGTCACGTGCCACGCATCACGACGACGCGCCGGCAGACGGCCCACAGCACTGCTGCAAGGCCTTGAGCACGCCCGCTGACGTCCCCGTCCATCCTAGGATTCCACCCTGATGGTGTCGGCAGGATGATGGGCTCATGCCCAAAAATGAGTACAGGTATGAGTATGAGTATGGGTATGGGTATGGGTATGGGTATGGGTATGGGTATGGATATGGGTATGGGTATGGGTATGGGTATGGGTATGGG
>SZWC01029782.1:0-16817 GCA_023375785.1 Penium margaritaceum | reverse complement strand
CCTACTTGCGCCCCACTTGCGTCCCACTTGCGCCCCACTTGCGCCCTACCTGCGGCCTACTTGCGCCCCACTTGTACCCCACTTGCACCCTTCTTGTGTCCCACTTGCATGCCAATTGCGCCCTACTTGCGTCCCACTTGCGCCCAACTTGTGCCCTACTTGCCCCCTATTTGCGCCCCACTTGCACCCCACTTGCGCCCCACTTGCGCCCCACTTGCGTCCTACTTGCGTCCCAGTTGCACCCTGCGTGCGTCCCACTTGCGACCCACTTGCACCCTAGTTGCATCCCACTTGCACCCTACTTGTGCCCCACTTGCGTTCCACTTGCGCCCTATTTGCGTCCCTTTGCCCTCCTTGGGTCCTACTTGTGCCCCACTTGCGCCCTACGTGCGCCCCACTTGCGTCCCACTTGCGTCCTACTTTCGCCCCACTTGCGCCCTACTTTCGCCCCACTTGCACCCCACTTGCGTCCTACTTGCGTCCCACTTGTGTCCCACTTGGGCCCTACTTGCGCCCCATTTGCGCCCCACTGGCACCCCCCTTGCACCCTGGTTGCACCTCACTTGCGCCCCACTTGCGTCCTACTTGTGCCCCACTTGTGCCCCACTTGCGCCCTACTTGTGCCCCACTTGTGCCCCACTTGCGCTCTACTTGTGCCCCACTTGCGCCCTACTTGCGCCCCACTCGCGCCCCACTTGCACCCTTCTCGCACCCCACTTGCACCCCACTTGCCCCCTACTTGCGCCCGACTTGCGTCCTTCTTGCGCCCCACTTGCGCCCCACTTGCAACCCACTTGCGCCCCATTTGCACCCCACTTGCACCCTACTTGCTTCCTACTTGCGCCCCACTTACGCGCGACTTGCGCCCACTTGCGCCCCACTTGCGCCCCTCTTGCACCCCACTTGCATGCCACTTGCATCCTACTTGCGTCCCACTGGCACCCCACTTGCGCCTCCACTTATACCCTACTTGCGCCCTACATGCGCCCCACTTGCACCCCAAATGCACCCTTCTTGTTCCCCGCTTCCTTCCCACTTGCGCCCTACTTGCGCCCCACTTGCGCCCAACTTGTGCCCTACTTACGCCCTACTTTCGACCCACTTGCGCCCCACATGCGCCGCACTTGCGCCCCAGTTGCGCCCAACATGCGTCCTACTTGCATCCCACTTGCGCCCTGCGTGCGTCCCACTTGCGTCCCACTTGCGCCCTAGTTGTGCCCCATTTGCGCCCTACTTGCGCCCCACTTGCTTCCGTACTTGGGCCCTACGTGTGCCCCACTTGTGCCCCACTTGCGACCTACTTGCGGCCCACATGCACCCCACTTGCGTCCTACTTCCGTCCCACTTGTGCCCCACTTGTGCCCTTCTTGAGCCCCACTTGCGCCCTACGTGCGCCCCACTTTTGCCCCAGTTGCAACCTACTTGCGGCCCACTTGCGCCCCACTTGCGTACTACTTCCGTCCCACTTGTGCCTCACTTGTGCCCTACTTGTGCCCCACTTGGGCCCCACTTGCACCCCACTTGCACCCTACTTGCACCACACTTGGACCGCACTTGCGTCCTACTTGTGCCCCACTTGCACCCCACTTGCACACTACGTGTGCCCCACTTGCGTCCCACTTGCGTCCCACTTGCGCCCTACTTGCGCCCCACTTGCGCCCTACTAGCCCTCCACTTGCACCCTACTTGCGCCCCACTTGCGCCCTACTTGCGCCTAACTTGTGCCCCATTTGTGCCCCACTTGTGCCCCACTTGCGCCCTACTTGCGCCCTACTTGCGCCCCACTTACGCGCCACTTGCGTCCTACTTGCGCCCCACTTGCGCCCTACTTGCGTACCACTTGCGCCCTACATGCGCCCCGCTTGCGCCCTACTTGCGTCCCATTTGCACCCGACTTGCGCCCTACTTGCGCCCCACTTACGCGCCACTTGCGTCCTACTTGCGCCCCACTTGCGCCCTACTTGCGTACCACTTGCGCCCTACATGCGCCCCGCTTGCGCCCTACTTGCGTCCCATTTGCACCCGACTTGCGCCCTACTTGCGCCCCACTTACGCGCCACTTGCGTCCTACTTGCGCCCCACTTGCGCCCTACTTGCGTACCACTTGCGCCCTACATGCGCCCCGCTTGCGCCCTACTTGCGTCCCATTTGCACCCGACTTGCGCCCTACTTGCGCCCCACTTACGCGCCACTTGCGTCCTACTTGCGCCCCACTTGCGCCCTACTTGCGTACCACTTGCGCCCTACATGCGCCCCGCTTGCGCCCTACTTGCGTCCCATTTGCACCCGACTTGCGCCCTACTTGCGCCCCACTTACGCGCCACTTGCGTCCTACTTGCGCCCCACTTGCGCCCTACTTGCGTACCACTTGCGCCCTACATGCGCCCCGCTTGCGCCCTACTTGCGTCCCATTTGCACCCGACTTGCGCCCTACTTGCGCCCCACTTACGCGCCACTTGCGTCCTACTTGCGCCCCACTTGCACCCCACTTACGTCCTACTTGCGCCCCACTTGTGTCCCACTTGCGTCCCGCTTGCACCCCACTTGCGCCCTACGTGCGCCCCACTTGCGCCCCACTTCTGTCCTACTTGCGCCCCACTTGCGCCCCACTTGCGCCCCACTTGCACCCTACTTGCGCCCTACTTCCGCCCCACTTGCACCCCAGTTGCACCCTTCTTGTTCCCCAGTTGCGTCCCACTTGCACCCTACTTGCACCTCACTTGCACCCCACTTGCGCCCAACTTGCGCCCTACTTGCGCCCTACTTGCGTCCCATTTGTGCCCAACTTGCACCCCTCTTATGCCGCGCTTGCATCCCAATTGCGCCCCACTTACGCCCCACTTGGGTCCTACTTGCGTCCCACTTGCATAATGCGTGCGCTCTACTTGCGCCCCACTTGCGCCCTACTTGCGCCCCACTTGCCCCCTAATTTCACCCCACTTGCGCCCCATTTGCGTCCTACTTGCGCCCCACTTGCACCCTAGTTGGACCCTACTTGCGTCCCACTTACGACCTAGGTGCGCCCCACTTACGCCCCATTTGCGTCCTACTTGCACCCCACTTGCGCCCTACTTGCGCCCCACTTGCGTCCCACTTGCTTCCTACTTGCACCCCACTTGCGCCCCACTTGCGTACCACTTGCTTCCTACTTGCACCCCACTTGCGCCCCACTTGTGCCCTACTTGCGCCCCTCTTGCGGCCCACTTGCGCCCTTTTTGTATCCTACTTGCGTCCCACTTGCATCCCACTTGTGTCCTACTTGTGTCCCACTTGAGCCCCACTTGCGCCCTACTTGCACCCCATATGCACCCTCCTTGCGCTCCACTTGCGCCCCACTTGCGCCCCACTTGTGTCACACTTGCGTCCCGCTTGCACCACACTTGCGCCCTACATGCACCCCACTCGCGTCCTACATTCGCCCCACTTGCGCCCTGCGTGTGCCATACTTGCGCCCCACTTGCGTCCTACTTCGGCCCCACTTGCGCCCTACTTGTGCCTCACTTGCATCCCACTTGCGCATAACTTGGACACCACTTGCACCCCACTTGCGCCTTACTTGCGTCCCACTTGCGCTCTACGTGCACCCCATTTGTGCCCCACTTGCCCCCTACTTGAGCACCAGTTGCGTCCTACTTGGGTCCCACTTGCGCCCCACTTGGACCCTACTTGCGCCCCACTTGCGCCCCACTTGTGTCCTACTTCCGCCCCTCTTGTGCCCCACGTGCGCCCTACTTGCGCCACACTTGTGCCCCACTTGCGTCCTACTTGCACCCCACTTGCGCCGCACTTGCACCCTACTTGCGGCCCACTCGCGCCCACTTGCGCCCTTCTTACGCCCCACTTGCGTCCTACTTGCGCCCCACTTGTGCCCTACTTGCGCTCAATTTGCGCCCCACTTACGTCCCACTTACACCCTACTTGCGCCCCACTTGCGCCCAACTTGCGCCCCACTTACGCCCCAATAGCATCCCACTTGCGCCCCACTTACGCGCAACTTACGCCCCACCAGGCCCCACTTGCGGCCCACTTGCGCCCTACTGGCGCCCTACTGGCGCCCTACTGGCGCCCTACTGGCGCCCTACTGGCGCCCTACTGGCGCCCTACTGGCGCCCTACTGGCGCCCTACTGGCGCCCTACTGGCGCCCTACTGGCGCCCTACTGGCGCCCTACTGGCGCCCTACTGGCGCCCTACTGGCGCCCTACTGGCGCCCTACTGGCGCCCTACTGGCGCCCTACTGGCGCCCTACTGGCGCCCTACTGGCGCCCTACTGGCGCCCTACTGGCGCCCTACTGGCGCCCTACTGGCGCCCTACTGGCGCCCTACTGGCGCCCTACTGGCGCCCTACTGGCGCCCTACTGGCGCCCTACTGGCGCCCTACTGGCGCCCTACTGGCGCCCTACTGGCGCCCTACTGGCGCCCTACTGGCGCCCTACTGGCGCCCTACTGGCGCCCTACTGGCGCCCTACTGGCGCCCTACTGGCGCCCTACTGGCGCCCTACTGGCGCCCTACTGGCGCCCTACTGGCGCCCTACTGGCGCCCTACTGGCGCCCTACTGGCGCCCTACTGGCGCCCTACTGGCGCCCTACTGGCGCCCTACTGGCGCCCTACTGGCGCCCTACTGGCGCCCTACTGGCGCCCTACTGGCGCCCTACTGGCGCCCTACTGGCGCCCTACTGGCGCCCTACTGGCGCCCTACTGGCGCCCTACTGGCGCCCTACTGGCGCCCTACTGGCGCCCTACTGGCGCCCTACTGGCGCCCTACTGGCGCCCTACTGGCGCCCTACTGGCGCCCTACTGGCGCCCTACTGGCGCCCTACTGGCGCCCTACTGGCGCCCTACTGGCGCCCTACTGGCGCCCTACTGGCGCCCTACTGGCGCCCTACTGGCGCCCTACTGGCGCCCTACTGGCGCCCTACTGGCGCCCTACTGGCGCCCTACTGGCGCCCTACTGGCGCCCTACTGGCGCCCTACTGGCGCCCTACTGGCGCCCTACTGGCGCCCTACTGGCGCCCTACTGGCGCCCTACTGGCGCCCTACTGGCGCCCTACTGGCGCCCTACTGGCGCCCTACTGGCGCCCTACTGGCGCCCTACTGGCGCCCTACTGGCGCCCTACTGGCGCCCTACTGGCGCCCTACTGGCGCCCTACTGGCGCCCTACTGGCGCCCTACTGGCGCCCTACTGGCGCCCTACTGGCGCCCTACTGGCGCCCTACTGGCGCCCTACTGGCGCCCTACTGGCGCCCTACTGGCGCCCTACTGGCGCCCTACTGGCGCCCTACTGGCGCCCTACTGGCGCCCTACTGGCGCCCTACTGGCGCCCTACTGGCGCCCTACTGGCGCCCTACTGGCGCCCTACTGGCGCCCTACTGGCGCCCTACTGGCGCCCTACTGGCGCCCTACTGGCGCCCTACTGGCGCCCTACTGGCGCCCTACTGGCGCCCTACTGGCGCCCTACTGGCGCCCTACTGGCGCCCTACTGGCGCCCTACTGGCGCCCTACTGGCGCCCTACTGGCGCCCTACTGGCGCCCTACTGGCGCCCTACTGGCGCCCTACTGGCGCCCTACTGGCGCCCTACTGGCGCCCTACTGGCGCCCTACTGGCGCCCTACTGGCGCCCTACTGGCGCCCTACTGGCGCCCTACTGGCGCCCTACTGGCGCCCTACTGGCGCCCTACTGGCGCCCTACTGGCGCCCTACTGGCGCCCTACTGGCGCCCTACTGGCGCCCTACTGGCGCCCTACTGGCGCCCTACTGGCGCCCTACTGGCGCCCTACTGGCGCCCTACTGGCGCCCTACTGGCGCCCTACTGGCGCCCTACTGGCGCCCTACTGGCGCCCTACTGGCGCCCTACTGGCGCCCTACTGGCGCCCTACTGGCGCCCTACTGGCGCCCTACTGGCGCCCTACTGGCGCCCTACTGGCGCCCTACTGGCGCCCTACTGGCGCCCTACTGGCGCCCTACTGGCGCCCTACTGGCGCCCTACTGGCGCCCTACTGGCGCCCTACTGGCGCCCTACTGGCGCCCTACTGGCGCCCTACTGGCGCCCTACTGGCGCCCTACTGGCGCCCTACTGGCGCCCTACTGGCGCCCTACTGGCGCCCTACTGGCGCCCTACTGGCGCCCTACTGGCGCCCTACTGGCGCCCTACTGGCGCCCTACTGGCGCCCTACTGGCGCCCTACTGGCGCCCTACTGGCGCCCTACTGGCGCCCTACTGGCGCCCTACTGGCGCCCTACTGGCGCCCTACTGGCGCCCTACTGGCGCCCTACTGGCGCCCTACTGGCGCCCTACTGGCGCCCTACTGGCGCCCTACTGGCGCCCTACTGGCGCCCTACTGGCGCCCTACTGGCGCCCTACTGGCGCCCTACTGGCGCCCTACTGGCGCCCTACTGGCGCCCTACTGGCGCCCTACTGGCGCCCTACTGGCGCCCTACTGGCGCCCTACTGGCGCCCTACTGGCGCCCTACTGGCGCCCTACTGGCGCCCTACTGGCGCCCTACTGGCGCCCTACTGGCGCCCTACTGGCGCCCTACTGGCGCCCTACTGGCGCCCTACTGGCGCCCTACTGGCGCCCTACTGGCGCCCTACTGGCGCCCTACTGGCGCCCTACTGGCGCCCTACTGGCGCCCTACTGGCGCCCTACTGGCGCCCTACTGGCGCCCTACTGGCGCCCTACTGGCGCCCTACTGGCGCCCTACTGGCGCCCTACTGGCGCCCTACTGGCGCCCTACTGGCGCCCTACTGGCGCCCTACTGGCGCCCTACTGGCGCCCTACTGGCGCCCTACTGGCGCCCTACTGGCGCCCTACTGGCGCCCTACTGGCGCCCTACTGGCGCCCTACTGGCGCCCTACTGGCGCCCTACTGGCGCCCTACTGGCGCCCTACTGGCGCCCTACTGGCGCCCTACTGGCGCCCTACTGGCGCCCTACTGGCGCCCTACTGGCGCCCTACTGGCGCCCTACTGGCGCCCTACTGGCGCCCTACTGGCGCCCTACTGGCGCCCTACTGGCGCCCTACTGGCGCCCTACTGGCGCCCTACTGGCGCCCTACTGGCGCCCTACTGGCGCCCTACTGGCGCCCTACTGGCGCCCTACTGGCGCCCTACTGGCGCCCTACTGGCGCCCTACTGGCGCCCTACTGGCGCCCTACTGGCGCCCTACTGGCGCCCTACTGGCGCCCTACTGGCGCCCTACTGGCGCCCTACTGGCGCCCTACTGGCGCCCTACTGGCGCCCTACTGGCGCCCTACTGGCGCCCTACTGGCGCCCTACTGGCGCCCTACTGGCGCCCTACTGGCGCCCTACTGGCGCCCTACTGGCGCCCTACTGGCGCCCTACTGGCGCCCTACTGGCGCCCTACTGGCGCCCTACTGGCGCCCTACTGGCGCCCTACTGGCGCCCTACTGGCGCCCTACTGGCGCCCTACTGGCGCCCTACTGGCGCCCCACTTGCGCCCTACTTGCGCCCTACTTGTGCCCCACTCGCACCCCACTTGCAGCCTTCTTGTGCCCCACATGTATCCCACTTGCACCCTACTTGCGCCCCACTTGCGCCCAACTTGTGCCCTATTTGCGCCCTACTTGGGCCCCACTTGCGTCCTACTTGCGTCCCACTTGCGCCTTGCGTGCGTCCAACTTACGTCCCATTTGCGCCCTAGTAGCGCCCTACTTGCGCCCTACTTGCGCCCCACTTGCACCCCACTTGCGCCCCACTTGCACCCCACTTGGGCTCTACTTGTACCCAACTTGCGCCCTACGTGCGCCCCACTTGCACCCCACTTGCGTCCTACTTGCGCCCCACTTGCGCCCTACTTACGCCCCACTTGCGCCCAACTTGCGTCCTACTTGCGCCCCACTTGCGCCCTACTTGCGCTCCACTTCCGCCCCACTTGCATCCCACTTGCGACCTACTTGCACCCCACTTGCGCCCTACTTGTGCCCCACTTGCGCCCTACTTGCGCCCCACTTGTGCCCCACTTGCGCCCTACTTGCGCCCTACTCGTGCCCCACTTGCGCGCTACTTGCACCCTACTTGGGCACCACTTGCGGCCCACTTGCTCCCCACTTGCTCTCAACTTATACCCCACTTGTGCCCCACTTCCGCCCAACTTGCACCCCACTTGCGCCCCACTTGCACGCCACTTGCGCCCTACTTGCGTCCTACTTGCGCCCCACTTACGCGCCACTTGTATCCCATTTGCGCCCCATTTGCGTCCCACTTGCGCCCCACTTCCGCCGCACTTCCGTCTTACTTGCGCCCCACTTGCGCCCCACTTGTGCTCCACTTGCACCCTACTTGCGCCCTACTTGCGCCCCACTTGCACCCCAGTTATAACCTTCTTGTGCCCCACTTGCGTCCCACTTGCACCCTAGTTGCGCCCCACTTGCACCCCACTTGCGCCCAACTGCGCCCTACTTGCACCCTACTTGCTTCCCATTTGCGCCCAACTTGCACCCCTCTTGCGCCCCGCTTGCACCCCACTTGCGCCCCACTTGCACCCCACTTGCGCCCAACTGCGCCCTACTTGCACCCTACTTGCTTCCCATTTGCGCCCAACTTGCACCCCTCTTGCGCCCCGCTTGCACCCCACTTGCGCCACAATTGCGCCCCACTTACGCCCCGCTTGCGCCCCACTTGCGTCCTACTTGCGTCCCACTTGCATAATGGGTGCTCTCTGTTTGCGCCCCACTTGCGCCCTACTTGCGCCCCACTTGCGCCCTACTTTCACCCCACTTGCGCCCCATTGGCGTCCTACTTGCGTGCCACTTGGGCCCTACTTGCGTCCCACTTGCGTCCTACGTACGCCCCACTTGCGCCCCATTTGCGTCCTACTTGCACCCCACTTGCACCCTACTTGCGCCCCACTTGCGTCCCACTTGCTTCCTACTTGCACCCCACTTGTGCCCCACTTGTGTTTTACTTGCGCCCCACTTGCGGCCCACTTGCGCCCGCCCCGCTTGCACCCCACGCCCCACTTGCACCCCACTTGCGCCCCACTTGCGCCCTACTTGCGCCCCACTTGCGCCCTACTTGCACCCCACTTGCACCCTCCTTGCGCCCCACTTGCGCCCCACTTGCGTCCCGCTTGCGCCCCACTTGCGCCCCACTTGCGCCCCACATGCAGCCCACTTGCGACTTATATTTGTCCACTTGTGCCCTGCGTGTACCCTACTTGCGCCCCACTTGCATCCTACTTCCGCCCCACTTGCGCCCTACTTGTGCCCCACTTGCACCCCACTTGCGCACAACTTGCACACCACTTGCATCCCACTTGCGCCTTACTTGCGTCCCACTTGCGCCTTACGTGCACCCCACTTGTGCCCCACTTGCACCCTACTTGCGCACCAGTTGCGCCCTACTTGCGTCCCACTTGCGCTCCACTTAGACCCTACTTGTGTCCCACTTGCGCCCCACTTGTGCCCTACTTGCACCCCTCTTGCGTCCCACGTGAGCCCTGCTTGCGCCCAACTTGTGTCCCACTTGCGTCCTACTTGCGACGCACTTGCGCCGCACTTGCGCCCTACTTGCGCCCCACTCACGCCCACTTGCGCTCTACTTGCGCCCCACTTGCGTCCTACTTGCACCCCACTTGCGCCCTACTTGCGCTCCATTTGCGCCCCACTTACGTCCCACTTGCGCCCTACTTGCGCC
Source organism: Penium margaritaceum (assembly GCA_023375785.1). NCBI lineage: Eukaryota > Viridiplantae > Streptophyta > Zygnematophyceae > Desmidiales > Peniaceae > Penium > Penium margaritaceum. Next base: position 7,166 of record SZWC01029782.1, on the reverse strand, counting down.
CCACCTGCGCCCCACTTGCGCCCCACTTGCATCCCACTTGTGTCCCACTTCCGTCCTACTTGCGCCCCACTTGCGCCCCACTTGCCCCCCACTTGCGTCCTACTTGCGCCCGACTTTCGCCCACTTGTCCCCTACTTGCGCCCCACTTGCGTTCCACAGGCACCCCACTTGCACCCTACTTGCACCCCACTTGCGCCACACTTTCGTCCTACTTGTGCCCCACTTGCGCCCCACTTGCACCCTACTTGCGCCCCAATTGCGTCCTACTTGCGCTCCACTTGCGCACCATTTGCGCCCCACTTGCGCCCTACTTGCGCCCCCCTTGCGCCCTACTTGCGCCCCACTTGCGCCCTACTTGCGCCGTACTTGCGCCCCACTTGCACCCCACTTGTACCCTTCTTGTGCCCCACTTGCGCCCAACTTGCGCCCTACTTGCGCCCCACTTGCGTCCCACTTGCGCCCTACTTGCGCCCCACCTGCGCCCCACTTGCGCCCCACTTGCATCCCACTTGTGTCCCACTTCCGTCCTACTTGCGCCCCACTTGCGCCCCACTTGCCCCCCACTTGCGTCCTACTTGCGCCCGACTTTCGCCCACTTGTCCCCTACTTGCGCCCCACTTGCGTTCCACAGGCACCCCACTTGCACCCTACTTGCACCCCACTTGCGCCACACTTTCGTCCTACTTGTGCCCCACTTGCGCCCCACTTGCACCCTACTTGCGCCCCAATTGCGTCCTACTTGCGCTCCACTTGCGCACCATTTGCGCCCCACTTGCGCCCTACTTGCGCCCCCCTTGCGCCCTACTTGCGCCCCACTTGCGCCCTACTTGCGCCGTACTTGCGCCCCACTTGCACCCCACTTGTACCCTTCTTGTGCCCCACTTGCGCCCAACTTGCGCCCTACTTGCGCCCCACTTGCGTCCCACTTGCGCCCTACTTGCGCCCTACATGCGTCCCTCTTGCACCCCTCTTGCGTCCCGCTTGCGCTCCACTTGCGCCCCACTTGTGCCCCACTTGTGCCCCACTTGTGCCCCACTTGTGCCCCACTTGTGCCCCACTTGCGCCCAACTTGCGTCCTACCTGCGCCCCACTTGCATCCTACTTGCGTCCGACTTCTTCCCTGCGTGGGTCCGACTTGCGCCCTATTTGCACCCCACTTGTGCCCTACTTGAAGCCCCACTTGCGCCCGACTTGCGCCCTACATGCGCCCCACTTGCACCACATTTGGGCCCTACTTGTGCCCCACTTGCGTCCTACGTGGCCCCCACTTGCGCCCTACTTGCGTCTCACTTGCGCCACACTTGCGCCCCCACTTGCGCCCCACTTGCGCCCCAGTTGCATCCTAGTTGCGCCCCACTTGCGACCCACTTGTCCCATACTTGTGCCCCACTTGCGCCCCACTGAAGCCCCACTTGCACCGTACTTGCACCCCACTTGCGCCCCACTTGCGCCCCACTTGCGCCCCACTTGCGCCCTATTTGCGCCCCACTTGCGCCCCACTTGTGCCCCACTTGCGCCCCACTTGCGCCCCACTTGCGCTATACTTGCGCCCCATTCGTGCCCCACTCGCGCCCCACTTGCGCCCCACTTGCGCCGCACGTGCGCCGCTCTTGCGCCCTACTTGCGCCCTACTTGCGCCGCATTTACGCACCACTTGCACCCCACTTGCATCCCACTTGCATCCCACCTGCGCCCTACTTGCGCCCCACTTGCGCCATATTTGCGTCTTACTTGCACCCCACTTGTGTCCCACTTGCGCCCCACTTGCGCCCCATTTGCACCCTACTTGCGCCCCACTTGCACCCCATTTACGCGCCACTTGCGCCCCATTTACGCCCCACTTGCACCCCACTTGCGCCCCTCTTGTGCCCCACTTGGACCCCACTTGTGCCCCACTTGCGTCCTACTTGTGCCCCACTTGAGCTCCACTTGCGCCCCCACTTGCGCCGTACTTGCGCCCATTTTGCGCGCCACTTACACCCCATTCGCACCCTTCTTGTGCCCCGCTTGCGTCCCACTTGCGCCCTACTTGCACCCCACATGCGCCCCACTTGCGCCCTACTTGTGGCCTACTTGCGTCCCACTTGCGCCCCACTTGCACCCTTCTTGCGCCCCACTTGCGTCCCACTTGGACCCCACTTGCACCCCACTTGCGTCCCACTTGCGTCCCACTTGCACTCTACTTGCACCCCACTTGCGCCCCTCTTGTGCCCCACTTGGACCCCACTTGTGCCCCACTTGCGTCCTACTTGTGCCCCACTTGAGCTCCACTTGCGCCCCCACTTGCGCCGTACTTGCGCCCATTTTGCGCGCCACTTACACCCCATTCGCACCCTTCTTGTGCCCCGCTTGCGTCCCACTTGCGCCCTACTTGCACCCCACATGCGCCCCACTTGCGCCCTACTTGTGGCCTACTTGCGTCCCACTTGCGCCCCACTTGCACCCTTCTTGCGCCCCACTTGCGTCCCACTTGGACCCCACTTGCACCCCACTTGCGTCCCACTTGCGTCCCACTTGCACTCTACTTGCACCCCACTTGCGCCCCTCTTGTGCCCCACTTGGACCCCACTTGTGCCCCACTTGCGTCCTACTTGTGCCCCACTTGAGCTCCACTTGCGCCCCCACTTGCGCCGTACTTGCGCCCATTTTGCGCGCCACTTACACCCCATTCGCACCCTTCTTGTGCCCCGCTTGCGTCCCACTTGCGCCCTACTTGCACCCCACATGCGCCCCACTTGCGCCCTACTTGTGGCCTACTTGCGTCCCACTTGCGCCCCACTTGCACCCTTCTTGCGCCCCACTTGCGTCCCACTTGGACCCCACTTGCACCCCACTTGCGTCCCACTTGCGTCCCACTTGCACTCTACTTGCACCCCACTTGCGCCCCTCTTGTGCCCCACTTGGACCCCACTTGTGCCCCACTTGCGTCCTACTTGTGCCCCACTTGAGCTCCACTTGCGCCCCCACTTGCGCCGTACTTGCGCCCATTTTGCGCGCCACTTACACCCCATTCGCACCCTTCTTGTGCCCCGCTTGCGTCCCACTTGCGCCCTACTTGCACCCCACATGCGCCCCACTTGCGCCCTACTTGTGGCCTACTTGCGTCCCACTTGCGCCCCACTTGCACCCTTCTTGCGCCCCACTTGCGTCCCACTTGGACCCCACTTGCACCCCACTTGCGTCCCACTTGCGTCCCACTTGCACTCTACTTGCACCCCACTTGCGCCCCTCTTGTGCCCCACTTGGACCCCACTTGTGCCCCACTTGCGTCCTACTTGTGCCCCACTTGAGCTCCACTTGCGCCCCCACTTGCGCCGTACTTGCGCCCATTTTGCGCGCCACTTACACCCCATTCGCACCCTTCTTGTGCCCCGCTTGCGTCCCACTTGCGCCCTACTTGCACCCCACATGCGCCCCACTTGCGCCCTACTTGTGGCCTACTTGCGTCCCACTTGCGCCCCACTTGCACCCTTCTTGCGCCCCACTTGCGTCCCACTTGGACCCCACTTGCACCCCACTTGCGTCCCACTTGCGTCCCACTTGCACTCTACTTGCACCCCACTTGCGCCCCTCTTGTGCCCCACTTGGACCCCACTTGTGCCCCACTTGCGTCCTACTTGTGCCCCACTTGAGCTCCACTTGCGCCCCCACTTGCGCCGTACTTGCGCCCATTTTGCGCGCCACTTACACCCCATTCGCACCCTTCTTGTGCCCCGCTTGCGTCCCACTTGCGCCCTACTTGCACCCCACATGCGCCCCACTTGCGCCCTACTTGTGGCCTACTTGCGTCCCACTTGCGCCCCACTTGCACCCTTCTTGCGCCCCACTTGCGTCCCACTTGGACCCCACTTGCACCCCACTTGCGTCCCACTTGCGTCCCACTTGCACTCTACTTGCACCCCACTTGCGCCCCTCTTGTGCCCCACTTGGACCCCACTTGTGCCCCACTTGCGTCCTACTTGTGCCCCACTTGAGCTCCACTTGCGCCCCCACTTGCGCCGTACTTGCGCCCATTTTGCGCGCCACTTACACCCCATTCGCACCCTTCTTGTGCCCCGCTTGCGTCCCACTTGCGCCCTACTTGCACCCCACATGCGCCCCACTTGCGCCCTACTTGTGGCCTACTTGCGTCCCACTTGCGCCCCACTTGCACCCTTCTTGCGCCCCACTTGCGTCCCACTTGGACCCCACTTGCACCCCACTTGCGTCCCACTTGCGTCCCACTTGCACTCTACTTGCACCCCACTTGCGCCCCTCTTGTGCCCCACTTGGACCCCACTTGTGCCCCACTTGCGTCCTACTTGTGCCCCACTTGAGCTCCACTTGCGCCCCCACTTGCGCCGTACTTGCGCCCATTTTGCGCGCCACTTACACCCCATTCGCACCCTTCTTGTGCCCCGCTTGCGTCCCACTTGCGCCCTACTTGCACCCCACATGCGCCCCACTTGCGCCCTACTTGTGGCCTACTTGCGTCCCACTTGCGCCCCACTTGCACCCTTCTTGCGCCCCACTTGCGTCCCACTTGGACCCCACTTGCACCCCACTTGCGTCCCACTTGCGTCCCACTTGCACTCTACTTGCACCCCACTTGCGCCCCTCTTGTGCCCCACTTGGACCCCACTTGTGCCCCACTTGCGTCCTACTTGTGCCCCACTTGAGCTCCACTTGCGCCCCCACTTGCGCCGTACTTGCGCCCATTTTGCGCGCCACTTACACCCCATTCGCACCCTTCTTGTGCCCCGCTTGCGTCCCACTTGCGCCCTACTTGCACCCCACATGCGCCCCACTTGCGCCCTACTTGTGGCCTACTTGCGTCCCACTTGCGCCCCACTTGCACCCTTCTTGCGCCCCACTTGCGTCCCACTTGGACCCCACTTGCACCCCACTTGCGTCCCACTTGCGTCCCACTTGCACTCTACTTGCACCCCACTTGCGCCCCTCTTGTGCCCCACTTGGACCCCACTTGTGCCCCACTTGCGTCCTACTTGTGCCCCACTTGAGCTCCACTTGCGCCCCCACTTGCGCCGTACTTGCGCCCATTTTGCGCGCCACTTACACCCCATTCGCACCCTTCTTGTGCCCCGCTTGCGTCCCACTTGCGCCCTACTTGCACCCCACATGCGCCCCACTTGCGCCCTACTTGTGGCCTACTTGCGTCCCACTTGCGCCCCACTTGCACCCTTCTTGCGCCCCACTTGCGTCCCACTTGGACCCCACTTGCACCCCACTTGCGTCCCACTTGCGTCCCACTTGCACTCTACTTGCACCCCACTTGCGCCCCTCTTGTGCCCCACTTGGACCCCACTTGTGCCCCACTTGCGTCCTACTTGTGCCCCACTTGAGCTCCACTTGCGCCCCCACTTGCGCCGTACTTGCGCCCATTTTGCGCGCCACTTACACCCCATTCGCACCCTTCTTGTGCCCCGCTTGCGTCCCACTTGCGCCCTACTTGCACCCCACATGCGCCCCACTTGCGCCCTACTTGTGGCCTACTTGCGTCCCACTTGCGCCCCACTTGCACCCTTCTTGCGCCCCACTTGCGTCCCACTTGGACCCCACTTGCACCCCACTTGCGTCCCACTTGCGTCCCACTTGCACTCTACTTGCACCCCACTTGCGCCCCTCTTGTGCCCCACTTGGACCCCACTTGTGCCCCACTTGCGTCCTACTTGTGCCCCACTTGAGCTCCACTTGCGCCCCCACTTGCGCCGTACTTGCGCCCATTTTGCGCGCCACTTACACCCCATTCGCACCCTTCTTGTGCCCCGCTTGCGTCCCACTTGCGCCCTACTTGCACCCCACATGCGCCCCACTTGCGCCCTACTTGCGGCCTACTTGCGTCCCACTTGCACCCCACATGCACCCCACTTGCGCCCTACTTGCGTCCTACTTACGCCCCACTTACGTGCCACTTGCGCCCCACTTGCGCCCTACTTGCGCCCTACTTGCGCCCCACTTGCACCCGAGTTGGACCCTTCTTGTACCCCACTTGCGTCCCACTTGCGTCCTACTGGCATCCCACTTGTGTCCCACTTGCGCCCAACTTGCGCCCTACTTGCGCCCTACTTGCATCCCATTTGCGCCCCACTTGCGCCGAAACTGCGCCCCACTTACGTCCCACTTGCGCCCCACTTGCGTCATACTTGCGTCCCACATGCATAATGCGTGCGCTCTACTTATGCCCCACTTGCGTCCTAATTGCAACCCACTTGCGCCCTACGTTCACCCCACTTGCGCCCCATTTGCGTCCTACTTGCGTCCCACTTGTGCCCCACTTCGGCCCTATTTGCGCCCCACTTGCGTCCTACGTGCGCCCCACTTGCGCCCCTCTTGTGTCCTACTTGCACCCCAATTGCGCCCTACTTGCGTCCCACTTGCATCCCACTTGCTTCCTACTTGACCCCACTTGCACACCACTTGTGCCCGACTTGCGCTTCACTTGCACCCCACTTGCACCCCACTTTCGCCCTACTTGCACCCCCTTGCACCCCACTTGTGCCCCTCTTGCGCCCCACTTGTGCCCCTCTTGCGCCCCACTTGCGCCCCACTTGCGCCGTACTTGCACCCCACTCGCGCCCCACTTGCGGCCCACTTGCGTCCTACTTGCGCCCCACTTGCGCCCCACTTGCACCCCACCTGCACCCCACTTGCACCCCACCTGCATCCTACTTTTGCCCCACTTGCATCCCAGTTGCGCCCCACTTGCACCCTACTTGCGCCCCACTTGCGCCCCCACTTGCGCCCTACTTGTGCCCTTATTGCGCCCCATTTACACCCCATTTGCACCTTTCTTGTGCCCCGCTTGCGTCCTACTTGTGCCCTACTTGCGTCCCACTTGCGTCCTTATTGCGTCCCTCTTACGCCCTGCGTACGTCCCACTTACGCCCCACTTGCGCCCTAGTTGTACCCCACTTGCGTCCCACTTGCGCACTACTTGTGCCCCACTTGCGCCCCACTTGCGCCCTACTTACGCCCCACTTGCGCCCTACTAGTGTTCCACTTGTGCCCCACTTACACCCCACTTGCGTCCTAGTTTCGCCCCCCTTGCACCTCACTTGTGTCCCACTTGCGCCCCACTTTCGCCCCACTTGCACCCTATTTGCGCCCCACTCGCGTCCCAATCGCGCCCCACTTGCGCCCTACTTGCACCCCATTTGCATCCCACT
>SZWC01029781.1:6438-20995 GCA_023375785.1 Penium margaritaceum | reverse complement strand
CTCTCTCTCTCTCTCTCTCTCTCTCTCTCCCCCTCCCTCCCTTTTTCTCTCCCTCTCCCTCCTCTTCATCCCTCCCTCTTCTTCTAGCTCTCCCTTTTTCTTTTCCTCCCTCCCTCTCTTTCCATCTCTCCCTCTTTCTGTCTCCTCTTCTCTCCTTTTTTTCTCTCTTTCTTTTCTTTTCCATTCTCCCTTCTCTTCCTCCTCTCTCTGATTCCTCTTTTCCCTCTCCATCCCTCTCCCTTCCACCCCCATCCCTCTCCCCCTCTCTCTCTCTCTCTCTCACTCTACCTATCCCTCTCTTTCCTTCTTCTCCCCTCCTTTCTCCTCCCTCCTCTTTCTTTCTTCCTTTTTACTCTGACCCCTTGTTTTCCTTTCTTCCTTCTGTCTCTCCTTCTCCCTTTCCATTTTTTCTTCTGTCTCTTTTTTTGCTTCTCCTCTTCCCATTCCCTTTTTTTCTTTCTTCCCGTTCCCCCTCCTTTCTTTTCCCTTCCAGTCTTCCCCCCGGCTTTCTCCCGTCGATTGCCCACTTGTCTTCCCTTCCTACCCCTTCATAGTCCATCGCCGTGCCTTTTTCTGCTCTTCTGTCCTTGTAGCCTTTGTTCCATGTTCCTGACCTTCCTTTCTCCCCACCCTATTTGTTTTTCTACTTGTGTTGCATTCTCGGCCGTCGCCTCCGTGGGTGAACACGGACTCTCGGGTTCGTTCGGGTCCCTTTTCTTCTGGTCCTCCGGACGCGCCCTCTCTTCCGTTCCGACCTTCACCATGTCCCCCCGGTGAGCTCGTTCCATTCCTCTCTCCTTGCCACCTTTCTCTTGCCCCTCTCCTCCCCTCTCCTCTCTTATTGCTCTGGCCTTGCCTTCCTTGCGCCTCGTGTGCGCCCTCTTGCGCCTCGTGTGCGCCTCTTTGGTGGCTCGTGTCCGCCCCTCTCTTCTCATTGTCTCTTCTTTTCTGTGTGCCCTTCCTTTGTGTTGTCCTCTTTCCTCGTCTGCTTATCCTGCGTGTGTCACCCCTGCTTCGTCGCCTCCCACCTTGTCTCCCTCCCTGTCCTTCTGCCTTCACGCGTCTCTGTCTTTCTCTTGCTCTCCACCTCCGTCTCTTCCCTCCCACGTCCGCACCCCCCTCTCCGCCCCTTTCCCCCCTTCTCTATTCCCTCCCCTCCTGTCGCCCCCGCCCGTTTTCCCTTCCCCNCTTTTGCTGCGCTCACCCCCCTCTCCTCCGTTCCCCGCTCTCTCTCTCTCCATTCCTCTCCTTCTTCCCTCCTTCCTTTCCCTTTTTTCTCTCCCCCCCTCTCCTCTCTCCTTCCCTCTCTCTCCCTCTCTCTCCCCTCGTCTCCTCTCTCGCCTCCCGTCCCTTTCTTACATCGACATTCCTCGCGTCTACCTCGCTGCTTCTCCGGCACCACCGTCTTCACTGCTCCATCGGCTTCATCGGCTGCGGCTCGGCGTTTCGGCCCTCGGCCCGCTCCACCGGTGTGCTCGTCCCCGCGATGCCGCTTGTCCCCGCTTGGTCCTCGCCCCTCTACTCCTCGCCCTGACCGCCCCATCGCCGCCGTGCTGTGCTGCCCCCGCTCCTCCACATCACCCCCTACGTTCGTTGGGTCCCTCCTCGTCGGTGCATCCCGGCCTGGGTCGTCTGCCGCTGCCCCTCTTCCTCTCCCTCCCATCCTCTCTCCCCTCGGCTCCGCCCTCCTCCCCCCCTCGTATCTTCTCCTTACCCCTGTCCATCTGTCCCTCCTTCCCTCCCTTCCCTTGCTCCTTCTCCACTCTCTCTCTCTCGCCTTCTTTTCACTCTCCCACTCTCCTCACCCCCCTCACACTCTTTCTGGCCTTCCTTTTGAGCATCTCTTCACCGTCCCTCTCTCTCCCCTCTCCTCCGCCTCTCCTTCACTCCTTTTCCCCCTTTCCCCTTCTCCTTCTCCTTTTTCTCCTTCGCACTCCCCTCTTCCCTCTTCCCCTTCTCTTCACCCCCTCTTCTTCCCTGCACCCACTCTTTTCTCCTCCTCCGCTTTCCTTCCCTCAATTCTCCTCTTCCCCTCCTCCGTCTCCTCCTTTTTGGTTCCCCTCTCTCTCGCCGTCCACTCCCCTCTCTGCTCCCTTTCTTTGTGACCCCTTCTTGTGTCCCGTCGCCTTCCTCCTTGTCCCCTCTTCGCTCTCCTCTCCGCTCTCTCTGCTCTCTCACCACCTTCTCCTCTCCCCGCACCCTCTTCGCTCTGTCTGCCCTCGCTCCACCCTATCCACTCCCCCCTCCATTCCTCCGCTCCCTTGTGCCTCTTCCTTCTTGCGACCTTCTCTCGTACCCCTGTGTGATGCTCTCTGGCTCACTCTCCGTTTCCCCTCCCCGGCTGCGTGTATTCTGGCCCTGTCTCTCTGTCTGTCCCCTCTCTGGATCTCCGGTGGCCTTTCGTTCTCTCTCTCCTCTCCCCTCGCTAATGCATTTCTCTAAATACACACCGAACACCATGGTTAGCACTCCGCCTCCCTTGTATGTTCGTTCCTCCTGTAGTCGCTCGTTCCTCGCATCCCTTGGCCCTCAACCTGCCCCTAGCAGCGTCATGGCGCATCTAGGCCTCTCCGGCGCTCTAGCCGCCGCTGCTGCCGCCCGGGCGACTCGTGATAAAGCCCCGGAGGTGTCAACTGAGGCGAGTCCCTCCGCCTCCGTTGACACCGGCCTAGTTGATGACTCCCTCGCCCTCTCCCCTCGCTCGGCTGCCGAGGTTGCCGTCACCGCGGCGCTCGCGGCACTGTGCGCCCCCCCTTCTCCACCCCATCATACCCCCTCTCTTACTCGGGCTCCTGCGTTCCCCTTTTCCGCGGCCATCCTAGATGCCCTCGCTTCTCGTCCCGTCGGTGCTTCCCCTGCCGTTCCACCCGTTCCTCCTGTCGCCGCTACCGCACCCGTCGCTTCCGACCCTGCCGTCTCCGGTGACCCCGAGTGCTCTGCCGTTGCCCCCGCGGGTGTCGTCATTCCTGTCCCGGCTGTTCCTGCTGGCGGTCCCGTCGCTCCACCGAGTGCTGCCGTCCATGGCGGTTCTAGGGCCGTTGGCGGTGGCGTCCTCCTTGGTGGCCCGCTCGCTCCGGGGACTACTGTCCCGTCTGGTGCCACCCTCCCCCCAGGCACTGCTGTTGTCCCGCCCAGTGCCGTACCTCCCGGCCTTGCCGTCGTCCCCCCTGGATTTGTCGCTGTGGGTGGTGCCCCCCCTACTGGCCCTGTCGTTCCACCTGGTGGCGCCTTGCCTATCGGTGGCGCCTTGCCCGCTGGTGGCGCCTTAGCCGCCGGTGGTGCTCTGCCCGCCGGTGGCGCCTTGCCCGCCGGTAGCGCATTGCCCGCCGGGGGCGCCCCTCCTCGTGGTGACCCCGTCGCAGCGCTTGCGCTCGCCGTCGCCTAGCTCGCCCATCGTGATCTTCGCCCCTCCGCTGCTCCGTCCCTTCCCCTGACTGCTGCTCCCGCTCACATTCCTGGCACCCCATTTTCTGAGTGGTCCCCCCGTTTCATCTCCTGGGCCCACATGCACGGCCTCTGGGAGCACTATGACCCATCTTCTTCCCTCCCTCTAGTTCATCCTGATCGCAGTGCCCTTGCTTTCCACCTCTTATACTCCGCTGCCCCTTCGGTCGCCTTGCGCCAGCTTGATCGGTTTGCCCCCACTGCCGCTCTTCCTGCTCGCCCTCGCGAGGCCTGGACAACACTCCTTGCGCTTTACTCGTCTGACTCTCTTCGCTCTGCTTCTTCCCTTCTTGGTGACCTTCGGGCTCTTCGTCGCCGCCTTGACGAGTCCTTAGGTGCCTATCTGGGTCGCGCAGAGCTCCTTCAGAGTGAGCTTTTCACTGCGGGCGTCTCTTTGTCCGATCAGGCCTTCGTCACCTCTGTCGTCGCTGGTCTTGGGCCCTCCTTCTCCGGCGCCCTCACCTCGTTCCCACTCGCACTTACTCTTCAGGCTGCGTACCAGACTCCCGGCGCTGTCTGGCCAGTTCTCCTGGACGGCCTTCGCTCCTTTCAGGCGGTCTCCCAGCCTCCTGCCTCTGCTACCGAGCCTCTTTTGCCCGACGACTTGCCCGGCCTCCTCCCTCCTCCGCCGGCTCATGCCCTTGCTGTTCGCGCCCCGCCGGGCAGAGCTGGTGGTGGTGGCGGCGGTGGTCCCCATCCGCCCACGTGCTGGAACTGCGAGGTTGTGGGTCATCGTCATGATGCGTGCCCACTCCCTCCAGTTCCCGATCTGCGCGAGCGCATTGCCCCCTCCCCTTCGCCGTCCGTTCCCCTCTCCTGCGCCTCCCCCCCAGCTGTTTCCCCTCACCCTTTAGTCCCTAGCCCGGCCTCTCTCCTCGGTGCTCCCTCTCGTCCCCAGTCGTGGATGCACACACACGCCGCTTGGGCTCGGCCTTCCGCTCCTCCTCCCCCTCCTCCCCCTCCTCCTCTCTCCCCTCGTCCACCTCCCCCTGCTTCCCCCGTCACTGTCCCCTCGTCCTTCCCTTCTCTCTTGGATACTCCTCCTCCCTCCCCTCCCGTCTCCTCTCGCACTCNGAGTTTCGCCATGCACTCGATGCCTGCACTGATCACCGCTTCGTCAGTGCCCCGGCGTCTACTGCTCGTGCTCTCGCGGTCACCTCTACTCCGCCCTCGTCTTCCTCTCCGTCCCCCCTTGATGAGTCCGACCCCCTCACTCTGGCCGACGCCCTTGCCCGTCCAGATGCCGCTGCCTGGCACGCGGCTTGTGTTGCCGAGCTTGCCGCCCTGGCTGAGCATGGTGTCCTCGAACTCGCCGACCTTCCTCCTGGTCGCACGGCCATCAAGGCCAAGTGGGTCCTACGCAAGAAATTCACTGCCTCGGGTGCCCTCGACCGGTACAAGGCTCGCCTCACCGCCAAGGGTTACTCCCAGGTCCCCGGCGTCGATTTCACCGACACTTACGCCCCTGTCGGCCGTTTCACGACGAGTCGCGTTGTCATCTGTCTCGCGGCCCACTTTCGGTGGGAGCTTCATCAGATGGACGTGAACAACGCTTTTCTACACGGTCGTCTAGAGGAGGAGCTTTACATGGTCCAGCCTCCGGGCTTCTCCGACGGTACAGGGAGGGTCTGCCGCCTCCGTCGCGCGCTGTATGGTCTTCGCCAGTCCCCTCGCTGCTGGAACGAGGAGCTCTCGTCTACCCTCGTCCGTGGCGGTTTCCGTCCTAGCCAGGCTGACCCCTCCCTCTTCGTCGGCGGCACGACTCTCGTGCCTGCCTTCATCCTGGTGTATGTGGATGACCTCCTCATCACGTCTCCCTCCTCGTCTGCGATCTCCGAGGCGAAGGGTCTTCTCTCCTCGGCATACCGCATGAAGGACCTTGGCCTTGCGGCCATGTTCTTGGGCATGCAGATCGAGCGCCTTCCTGACTGCTTGTTGGTCCATCAGGAGCGCTACTTACAGACCCTTGGAGATCGCTTCGCCTCTGTCGTCGACCTCTCTCGTCCTCTCCCCACTGCCTCCTCGCCCATGCCACCGGGCACTCAGCTCGCCCTTCGTGTGGCTCACGACGCGGAGTCTGGTGCGCCCGAGTCCGCCGTCACCTTTCAGTCCATCATTGGCGCCCTCATCTCGCTGGCACCATGCGTCCTGACATTGCCTGCGCGGTCAATGTCTTGGCCCAGTATGCCCGCGAGCCTCGCACGGCTCACCTCCAGGCGGCCGCGTATGTCCTCCGCTACGTCCTCGGGTCTGCACGTGCCGGTCTCGTCTTTCCGGCTGGGTCAGGTGTCCCTCTCCTGACAGGCTACGCCGACAGTGATTATGCCCGTGACTCGGACGCCCGCAGCCGCAGCGGTTTCGTCTTCCTCCTTGGCCCTACTGCCATCTCTTGGCACAGCGGCAAGCAGGGCTGTGTCGCTCGCAGCACTGGTGAGGCCGAGTACATGGCCTTGGGCGGTGCTGCCGCCGAGGCCGTGTGGCTTCGTCGCCTTCTCGGCGAACTTCGTCTCCCCACCCCCGCCGTACCCCTCCACACCGACAGTGAGAGTGGGTTGGCCATTGCCAGGAACGCTGGTGCGCTCCATCGTCGCACCAAGCACATCAACGTTGAGCACCACTACGTGCGCGACGTGGTTGCGGCAGGCGATGTCTGTCTCCGGTTCATCTCCGCTGAGTTCCAGCTCGCGGACTTCCTCACAAAGGCCCTCCACCAGCCTGCCTTCGCCTCGAGCATCGCATCGATCGGCCTGCAGACCCTGCCTCCGTTTGACTGAGCTTCCTTTCCCTCACACCCCTCTCTCTGCATGCATCGTTGGTCCTCTGTTCGTTGGTCGCTCGCATGCTGCATCTCCGCTTGGCTCCGCTCTCTTGCCTTCCTTCCCCTCCCGAGTGTGTGTCCCTTGCAGGCTCTCACGTACCCGACGTCCTCCGTCACCGACGTGGTGTCTCCCGTCTGTCTCCACTCACACTCTCTCTCACCCCCCTTCTCTCTGCCTGCATCGTTGGTCCTCTGCTCGATGACCGCTCGTATGCTGCATCTCTGCTCCTTCCCATGCTGTGGGTGCGTCCCTTGCAGGCTCCTTTACATCCGATGTCCCTCGTCGCCGGCATCATGTCCCCCATCCGTCGCTGTATATTCTCCTCCCCACTCCTCCCCTTACCCCCTCACGTGTCGCGTCGGTGTCTCCGTTGCCGTGTACCCCTGGACGTGGGATGCAGGTCCTTGATTCTCCCCTGTGGCCTTCTCCCCGCCCTCGCTGCGCGCTTCGGGATCGCCACTCGTGACCACGTGACGTTTTCGGCGTGTATGTCGACTGGGTGCGTCTTGCCGGGTGCTTCTGGCCGGGTGCTACTGGCGGGGTGCTTCGGTGGTGCGCTTCCAGTGGAGCGCTTCTGGTGTAGGCGCTTCTGGACGAGTGTCACTGGTCGTACGCCTCGCGTGGGGTCGTCTGGCCGGGTGGTGCGGTCGCATCCTTCCGGTGCTGCGGATGTGTGCTGCTCTTGACGCGATGTCCCCGCCCGCTTCCTGCGCCGCCATCTCCGCAGCAGCTTGCTCCGGTGTTACCCTTGCGGCTTGTGGTGTGGTGTTCAAGCTTTCCGCTTGGGGCACTCACCCTTGCTTGCGCTATCGTGTTAAAGTAGCAAACATTGTTGCTACTTGTGCTAGACTGCCTAGTTTAGTCCTAGCCGGGTTTGCCTTACCACTTGACTCTTGCACCTGTGCTTCTCGTAATTTTAGCTGTTGGGGGCCAGTGCACGTCCTCTGACCTGCGCACCAACCTGGTGGTGCACCCGCGCTAAAGGAGGGGGCCTTTCACTCCCTCCTCGAAAAGGAGCGAAAGACCCCCCCTCGCCACTGGTATGGGCATCCAGATGCCCTTACTCGCGCATGTTGCACCACGCGACATGGCCTTGTGGGCCGACATCACTTGCTAGGCGAGGCCGACCCGGTAGGGGGCGGTCCTCGCCCTCGTTTTCCTCTCATTCTTCCTAAGAAATCTCACTTTTCGCCTCGATCTATTTTTCGTGCTAAGTGTTGAACTTCTCGCTCTCCCGTCACAGCTCTTGAGAGCTCCCCCTCAGAGCTCACGAGAGGGACAGTTGGCCCCGCGGCCAACTCCCGCCTCCACCCGCCTCTCGCCTCCTCCGCTCTCCTCCATCCCCTCTCTCCCCCCTCACTCGTCCCTGTTCAACATATGTGTATGTGTATGTACATGTATATGTATATGTATATGTATATGTATATGTATATGTATATGCATATGTATATGTATATGTATATGTATATGTATATGTATATGTATATGTATATGTATATGTATATGTATATGTACATGCATATGCATATGCATGTACATATACATGTACATATACATGTACATATACATGTACATATACATGTACATATACATGTACATATACATGTACATATACATGTACATATACATGTACATATACATGTACATATACATGTACATATACATGTACATATACATGTACATATACATATACGTATACGTATATGTATATGTATATGTATATGTATATGTATATGTATATGTATATGTATATGTATATGTATATGTATATGTATATGTATATGTATATGTATATTTATATGTATCTGTATCTGTATCTGTATCTGCATATGTATATGTATATGTATATGTATATGTATATGTATATGTATATGTATATGTATATGTATATGTATATGTATATGTATATGTATATGTATATGTATATGTATATGTATATGTATATGTATGTGTATGTGTATGTGTATGTGTATGTGTATGTGTATGTGTATGTGTATGTGTATGTGTATGTGTATGTGTATGTGTATGTGTATGTGTATGTGTATGTGTATATGTATGTGTACGTATATGTATATGTATATGTATATGTATATGTACATCTGACAGCTGTTGTCGCAATAATACACACGCCGGAACTGAAATCAGGTTCCTCTTCTTATGCCATCCAAACTGGCTATCTCACTTACAACTCATTGCTGTTTTCATGGTGAACTATTGGTCATTCGTATATCCGTGAGGAAACAGACTGGGCGATGTGAAAGCAAGTATATTGGGTTATCCTTCCTTGGATTTTACCCAATCTTGTAGTAAAGAAAGCCGTCCCGTAGCTTCACCCACTGTGCTTTACTATGAGTCAGGTTCAGCTTTGACCTGAGGTTCTTGATCTGGTTGTGGTCCTTTTGCATCAGACAACATAAAACGTCAAGATAGAACCTCCACTGCTTGAACTATTGGACTACAACCAGCATCTTGATCTCTTGGATGAGGTAGTTTACCTCAAAATCATCCAGCTTCTTTGAGTAGTAAGAAATGCATCGTAGCTCCTTGACTTGGTCCCACATTAGCATACAACTGATCGCATAGTTGTTTTAGCCCATCACCAACACATACTCCTTGCTTGTGTTGGGGTGCACAAACACCGGAACCTCACATATGAAAGCCTTAAGTTCTCCAAAATCCTGTCCCTCCTTTGCAACCCACTCCCATTGGTGGTAATTATTTAGAAACCCCGTCAAGCATGTCTCCATTGCTGTGTGCCCAAAGATCCACTAGTAGTTCGTTGAAATCCAGAAAAACGTCGACATCAGACATGCGTGCCAGATCCGGCCACTTTTTGACTGTTTTCACCTTCATTGGGTCCATGTGGATCTCCCTCCCAATGAAAATGATCCCGAGAGACGCCACCTCCTGCTTTTTGGTCTCATAATTTCTCAGATAAACATGCATCCACTCCTTCCTCAACAATTCCATCACCTTTTCAAGTGCTACTGGTGCTCCTCCAGTATCTACGAGAACACAAGGACAACCAAGGATTGGTCCAAGTAGGGTTGGAAGATCCGATTTGTTAGCACCATAAATATAACCTGGGCACTCATTAGTCCAAAGGGCATCACAAGATACATGAAGTTTCCATGACACGTCGGAAGTATAACCTTTTCCACAATCTCCTCCACACTACGGATTTGGTGTTACCCTGAGTTGAGGTCCAATCTGTTAAAGACGCCCGGTCTTTACATCTGGCTGGAAATCTCCTAGGTCCATGGCAACAGGAAATAGTTCTTGCTGTGATGTTCTTATTCACCAGTAGTTTATGCACATCTATAGGTACCAAGAATCCTTTTTGAGAAACAAAAGCTTATTGCATAAGGAGACATTGATGGCCCGATGCTCCTTGAGCTCTGCAATGTCTACACTACTCATATATTTGTACGACCGCACAATTGTGTGATGGCCACGGTACTATCTCATTGTTTTGATTGATGTCGTGTCTTGGAGGCAGACCCCCTCAGCTACTCCTCCACGAAAACATCTTGGAATCCCTTGAGGAGCTCCCCAACACTGAGAGGTAATTCCTGATCTCCCTCTTCCTCTACCTGCTGCCCCTCCGCTGCTTTGACCACTATGAACTGTTTCTCTACTGCTTGTTTTTTATGTAATCATGCCAGGGAGACCTAGCTACCCTTGCACTAATACCTCTTTAGCTGCCACAGGTTGATGAAACAAAGTTGCTTTACCACCTCCACGATATCTGACTCCTTCCCCCCACTCTACAGCAGTGATAAAGTGATATTCATCCCCTCCGCCTTCATGACAACTTGGTTGCATCTCAATCCTGCCTCTAGATTCCAGGCATGTCACCAATCCCAGCTGATATGGTATTCGCAATCACACATAGGCAAGTGTGGAATCCATTTCATAAAAGCAATGCACCCATGTGGACTGTGTGTTTGAGGAGAGGCCTGCCACACTCCACTATCCCGGACACTTGCTGCACCTTAGCCTATATCCCCAGCTCTCATGGGATTCCCAACCTGGTTGCCGACTTGTCGTGTAGACACTACCGATCACACCACAGTCTAGAAGACTGTGTAGCTTCCTCTGACTCGTGAAAACTCCTATTCAGAATGTCAAGAACAAACTTGATGAAAACTCTTGGAAACCATTTGGTCTTATCTTTATTCCGCGGTAGTTCTTGAGGAAGCTCGTTAATCAGAAAAAAAATCAAGTCTGGTGCTATTCCTTGTGGAAAAAGATCTTCGGTAGGTGTTCCCCTCCTTAACAGTGCTTCCCATTTCCCTGCTGTGCCTTGTGCTTGTTGCAGTCACACTAGCGATGTCCCTCCACACAATTCCAACACTTGCGTTTTGGTCCCTGTTGTCCACTTGTACCCTCCTCCCCACATTGGATCACATCAACGTCCACGGGAATAGCCTACACAGGCCGCTCCATCCACTGTCGTGTTGCGTAGATGTCCTGGCGTGCATTGTATGTTACTATGTCACCTTGGTCAGTCAGCAAAACCAGCTCCGAAAAGGTGCACAACATGTCAACCGCGAGTTCATGTTGAATGAGCGACTTCATGCTGTTATAGTAGAGGTCGTACGCCCTCGCATCCAAGAGATAATAGATCTCCACTACGAAAGTCATAAAGCATTTTATGCAGCCTTGGAACGAGCTGCCTTGCTTCACGTGCTTGATCTTGTCATGCGTGACTTGGCTGCCAATGAGGTCAAAATCAACCTTTAGCCTTATTTTGAACTGCTTCCACATATCTTTCTTCTCCATTGACGCACGTGTACCGAGATGTACATTTCACCCCAGGGGTAGAATCAACAGTAGCGTTAGACGTGGCCCGGCCCCCAATTGTTCTGCAAGCCAACAATATTCTATTCTGGTCAATCAGATACGATTAATACACTTGACACAGAGTGTACAGGGCAAAAAAACCCGATTGGAAATAGCACGGCTACTTTGCCCTGGAAGTCGGACCTCACCAACTTCGAGGGCGATTTTTCTCGCTTCTGACATCAGCGTCGCTGATGTCAGAAGCAAAAGTGACGAGACCGTCCGATGCCGTCCTCAAGCGGTCTTGCGATAAAACCCAAATGGGTTTGAAAGTTTGCGATTGCGAACTATCAAACCCTCGGTGCTGATGATACCCCCGAACCTGAAGCAAACACCCTCGTTACACCGGGGATTAGGGGTTTGTTTTTTTTACTTTCCCGGGTACCGGGCCACACCACCGGGAGGCCAGGCCCCCCGGTAGTGGGGCCCAGCAGGTTTCCTTTATTTTAGTACTGCAGCCGCCCAAACCCCACGATTCAACCCATCAAACGGAAGGGTTTGAGGGTTTTCGAATGCGAACGCTCAAACCCTTTGTGTCGATAACCCCTCCAAACCTGAAGCGAACCCCCTCGCTAGACCGGGGGTTTGGGGTTTTATTTTTTACTTGCCCGTGCACCTTCCAGGCCCCGCGGTAGCGGGGCCCGGTAGGTTCCCTTTATTTTCAGCATTGCACCCGCCCGAACCCCATGGTTCAACCCGTCAAGCAAAGGGGTTTGTAAGGTTGCAATCAATATTTCAAACCCCTGATTTTGATAGACCCTGCCCCCCGAACGAGAAGCAAAGCCCCTCGTTACATCAGGGGATTTGGGGATTAGTTTTTTCACTTGTCCAGGCACCTGCCGGGCCTCGCGGTAGTGGGGCCCAGCAGATTCCCTTTTCTGTTACCACAGCGGAGCTTCGCTGGTTACGCCGGTAAAACTCCACTTGGGACATCGCGAAACATGGGCGAAGTGCGACTTCTTCCTCGAAGCCGCACTTCCGGCCCAAAAAATGTACACTGATCACCGAATGTATTTTTTTGGGGTGATTAACCATACCTCTCAACATTTTGCTGTCGCAATGCCGAGCACCTCTGCATTGCACTTCCTTCTAATAATTTAGTTTCATACTCTATTTATGCAGAATATATTCTCATGATAATGCAATACTCCACGAAGTACTGTTTCAGCCTGAAGAACCACTCACACATACTGTCCTTGCAAGTGTAGAACTTTGAGTCCTTCAGCTTTGGTTGCCAAAAGGAAGGTGCAAATGCCAATGCAACATCCCCAAACACAGTACCCCCTTGGCCAACATAACTTGCCTCAACCTCTGTACATGTTTGTAAATTCTCTTGGCGCAATTCATTAAGAGCACACTGAATCTACTCCAAGAGGAAACCATGGTTGAAAGCCACTGCCGCTATGCTTCAGGTTGTGAGAAAATAGTTTTTGCCAAATCATTCTTGTAGCATAATAGTTAACGATGTCAGTACCCAAACTCAGGGATTCCAAATGCCTTGGAATGAAAATAGCTGACGTTTTGGAAAACAGAAATATCTCGGGAGAGTGTGTTATCTCCTTCTTGATTCTATTTGAAGTAGAGAGGATTTCCACTCTCTGATACCAAATTTGACTTGACATTCACCCGACGCGATGGTCACATGCCCAGTACTTCAAATAGAAATCCCCTGAACCCTGAACCCCCTGGTGTGCTCGTCCATCCTTGAGATGTCGTATAACCCTCTCCTAGAAGCAAGACCGCCGCTAGTGACTGAGGTTTTCGCCATGCAATTCTCCTTGTGGCGTTTGCACCAAAGTGTGCTAATGAGGTATTGTAAGATCAAATGGATGTGTGCTGGGAAATCTTTGGAGTAGGAAATGAATGAAACTTTAGAATTGGTAGAAGTCAGTTCAAGATAATGTACATGTCCCGGGTAAGATTGACATGCCTAGAAAAATTTCTAAGGTTCCCTACGTACCATCTATAATAAGCCAGTTTAGAGCCCCTCTGTGCTCTCAATAAATCTACCAAGGCACTATGCTACAAATAATTCAATGGAGTATGTGTAATACTTCATTAGATTTTCATAAAACCAATAAGTGCTCCAATCCATGGAGACATGGTTGAATTTTTGCCGTTTCCATATAGCACGATTAACTATTGCTAATAGCCCCACAATCAGAGGTCATGGCCGCCTGAAGCGCCTTGGCTTGAAATTGCATCTCCAGCCACCACCCTGAAGTGTCCAAACAAAAAATCCCATCCAGAGGTGCCTTGACTTGACTTGACAAGAATGGTGTTTTTCTCTGAACGAGGTTGAACCTGTGTACCAATTTTTCAAAAGTGAGACCACCACCTTCGCATCCTCGTCTCTTTCCTTGCCCTGCACCAAAGGACCCAATTCTTGGACCGAAATTGCACATATTTTCACTTATAATAAGTAAATCTATCAAAACATGGAGTGGGAAAAGGGAAAATAAAAAAAAAGTGCATCGGTTGAGGTACTAGAGGTGCAACCCGTGGATGGTGAAAAAGTTCCAAAGGTACACACTAGTGTTTTGGAATTACTCAAGGCAATCACAAACATCTTTTCTAAGAGACTAATGCTGGGGCATAACTTCTACCATAAGATTAAGGTGGTTTTGGAGTCATCATCAATGGTGTAGTCGTACAACTGCATGAATACCGAGGATCATGTTAAGCTGAAGAAGCACTTGGGAGAGTTGGTGGACCAGGATTTCACTTAGTCATCAATGTCTCCATATGCAATGCCAACACTTCTAAAAAAGGTTGGAAGAACTGTGGATGTACAGGGACTACCAATTAATCAACAATGTGATGGTGAAGAACCATTACTTATTGCCATAGGTTGAGGAGTTGTTCGACGTGTTGCAAGACACACAACATCTTTAGCAAGTTGACCTCAATTCAAAGTAAAAAAAAATTGCATTGTCAAAGAGAATATGTTTTTGAAAGAAGTAATTCATTTTGAGTTTCTCATGATGTCCCTTGGGCAAAAAATACTCTTGCTACATTTGCGACACCGATGAACTCAAACTTTGGTCCCTATTTGGACATGCTGGTAGTTGCCTTCTTTGACGGCATCACATCTACTTGTGGACTTTGGAGGAAAAGGGTATGTCCCCTTCTTCTATTGACCTATTCTCATTCTTCACATATGCTAGGATTGTCTTGGTTCATGGTGCTTGTTTTTAGGATTGTTTGCATCACATATCTTGGTTGTTTGTACATTTCCCAAAAGCTCCTTGCTCATGGCGAAGGCATGTGGCAATAAATGTTCACTCATACGTAGGTGAATCTGACCTCATTATTCATTTCTCCATTCACATTCAAAAGCTAGGCACGCAAGCTACTCTTGCTCTTCCAGCACTCTTACTACATTGTAACAATACCTTGATGACTCTCTCTCTCTCTCTCTCTATCTCTCTCTCTCTCTCTCTCTCTCT
>SZWC01029777.1:1475-25558 GCA_023375785.1 Penium margaritaceum | reverse complement strand
TCCGCAACCAGTTCGCTCCACTCCTCAACCAGTTTGCACCACTCCGCAACCAGTTCGCTCCACTCCTCAACCAGTTTGCACCACTCCGCAATCAGTTCGGACCACTCCGCATCCAGTTCGCACCACTCCACAACCAGTTCGCACTTCTCTGCACCCAGTTCGCACCACTCTGCAACCAGTTCACACCACTCCACAACCAGTTTGCACCACTCCGCAACACGTTCGCACCACTCCGCAACCAGTTGGCACGACAGAGCAACCAGTTGGCACCACTCCGCAACCGGTTCGCACCACTCCGCAACCACTTTGGACCACTCCGCAACCAGTGCGCACCACGCCGCAACCAGTTCGCACCACTCCTCAACCAGTTCGCACCACTCCGCAACCCATTCGCACCACTCCGCAACCAGTTGGCACCACTCCGCAACCAGTTGGCACCACTCCGCAACCCGTTCGCACCACTCCGCAACCCGTTGGCACCACTCCGCAACCAGTTGGCACCACTCCGCAACCCGTTCGCACCACTCCGCAACCCGTTGGCACCACTCCGCAACCAGTTGGCACCACTCCGCAACCCGTTCGCACCACTCCGCAACCCGTTGGCACCACTCCGCAACCAGTTGGCACCACTCCGCAACCCGTTCGCACCACTCCGCAACCCGTTGGCACCACTCCGCAACCAGTTGGCACCACTCCGCAACCCGTTCGCACCACTCCGCAACCCGTTGGCACCACTCCGCAACCAGTTGGCACCACTCCGCAACCCGTTCGCACCACTCCGCAACCCGTTGGCACCACTCCGCAACCAGTTGGCACCACTCCGCAACCCGTTCGCACCACTCCGCAACCCGTTGGCACCACTCCGCAACCAGTTGGCACCACTCCGCAACCCGTTCGCACCACTCCGCAACCCGTTCACACCACTCCGCAACCAGTTGGCATGTGCCACTGACCATGACCACAAAGTTTACCATGTACCTGAAACAGCTATAAATCATAACACGAGTCAGCCATGGTTTGAGTGTCTTATCACAGTGCAGATGTACTAGGCATGATCTTACAGAGACAAACAAGGTAGAATACTCGTGGCCCAGTGTGGCTTTTGTGCGCAATGCATTGAAAACATTGGCATGTGCCACTGACCATGACCACAAATGTATCCAAATGACTTTTACTTCTATCGATCATAACACAAGTCAGCCACGGTCAGAGTGTCCAATCACAGTACATATAATCTGGGCATGAACTTGCATGTAAAAACAAGGTAGAATACTGGTGGCTTGGTGTGGCTATTGTGCGCAATGCCTTGACAAAGTTGGCATGTGCCACTGACTATGACCACAAATGTATACAAGTGACTTTTACCTCTATTGATCATAACACGAGACTGCCACGGTCAAAGTGCCCAATCACAGTGCACATCTAATATGCATGACCTTGCATGCATAAACAAGGTAAGAAACCGGTGGCTTGGCACGGCTATTGTGCGCAATGCCTTGACAAAGTTGGCATGTGCCACTGACCATGACCGCAAATGTATCCAATTGACTTTTACTTCTATTGATCATAACACGAGTCAGCCACGGTCAGAGTGCCCAATCACAGTGCAGATGTACTAGGCATGCTCTCGCAGGTACAAACAAGGTAGAATATTGGTGGCTTGGTGTGGCTATTGTGCGCAATGCCTAGACAAAGGCGGCATGTGCCACCAACCATGACCACAACGTTTACCAAGTGACTTTAACTTCTACGAATCGTAACATGAGTCAGCCATGGTCAGGATGCCCAATCACATTACACATTTAAGATGCATGACCTTGCAGGCATAAACAAGGTAAAGAACCGGTGGCTTGGCACGGCTATTGTGCGCAATGCCCTGACAAAGTTGGCATGTGCACTGAACATTACCACAAAGTTTACCGCGTGACTTTAACTTATACGAATCGTAACACGAGTTAGCCACGGTCAGAGTGCCCAATCACAGTGCACATCTAATATGACTGACCTTACAGGTATAAACAAGGTAAAAAACCGGTGGCTTGGCATGGCTATTGTGCGCAATGCCTTGACAATGTTGGCATATGCCACTGACCATGACCACAAAGTTGACCGAGTACCTTAAATGGCCATGAATCATAACACGAGTCAGCCACGGTTAGAGTGTCCAGTCACAATGATGATGTACTAGGCATGATCCTGTAGGTGCAAACAAGGTGTTATACTGGTGGCTCGGTGTGGCGATTGTGCGCAATGCCTTGACAAAGTTGGCATGTGCCAGTGACAATGACCACAATGTCTACCAAGTGAGTTTAACTTATACAAATCGTAACACGAGTCACCACAGTTAGAGTGCCCAATCACAGTTCAGATGTACTAGGCATGACCTTACAGGTATAAACAAGGTAAAACACCGGTGGCTTGGCACGGCTACTGTGCGCAATGCATTGACAAAGTTGGCATGTGCGACTGACCATGACCACAATGTTTACCAAGTACCTTCAACAAACTATGAATCTTAACATGAGTCAGCCACGGTCAGAGTGTCCAATCACAGTGCAGATATACCAGGCATGACCTTGCAGATAAAAACAAGGTAGCATACTGGTGGCTCGGTGTGACTATTGTGCGCAATGCATTGACAAAGTTGGCATGTGCCACTGACCATGACCACAAATGTATCCAAGTGACATTTACTTCTACTGATCATAACACAAGTCAGCCACTATCAGAGTGTCAAATCACAGTGCATATGTTCTAGTCATGATCTTGCAGGTGCATACAAGATAGAATAATGGTGGCTCGTTGTGGCTATTGTGCGCAATGCCTTGACAAAGTTGGCATGTGCCACTGACCATGACCACATAGTTTACCAAGTGACTTTAACTTCTACGAATTGTAACACGAGTCAGCCATGGTCAGAGTGCCCAATGACATTGCACATCTAATATGCATGACCTTGCAGCTATAAACAAGGTATAATACAGTGGCTTGGCACGGCTATTGTATGCAATGCCTTGACAAAGTTGGCATGTGCCACTGACCATGACCACAAAGTTTACCAGGTACCTTAAACGGCTATGAATCATAACACGAGTCAGCCACAGTCAGAGTGTCCAATCATAGTGCAGATGTACTAGGCATGACCTTGCAGGTACAAACAAGGTATAATACTGGTGGCTCAGTGTGGCTATTGTGCGCAATGCCTTGACAAAGTTGGCATGTGCCACTGACCATGACCACAATGTCTACCAAGTGACTTTAACTTATACGAATCGTAACACGAGTCAGCCACAGTCAGAGTGCCCAATCACAGTTCAGATGTACTAGGCATGACCTTACAGGTATAACAAGGTCAAAAACCGGTGGCTTGGCACGGCTACTGTGCGCAATGCCTTTACAAAGTTGGCATGTGCCACTGACCATGACCACCATGTTTACCAAGTACATTCAACGGCTATGAATCTTAACACGAGTCAGCCACGGACAGAGTGTCCAATCACAGTGCAGATATACCGGGCATGACCTTGCAGATACAAACAAGGTAGAATATTGGTGGCTCGGTGTGACTATTGTGCGTAATGCATTGACAAAGATGGCATGTGTCACTGACCATGACCACAAATGTATCCAAGTGACTTTTACTTCTACTGATCATAACACGAGTTAGCCACGATCAAAGTGTCCAATCACAGTGCAGATGTACTAGGCATGATCTTTCAGGTACAAGCAATGTACAATACTGGTGTCTCGGTGTGGCTATTGTGCGCAATGCCTTGACAAAGTTGGCATGTGCCACTGACCATGACCACATAGTTTACCAAGTGACTTTAACTTCTACGAGTTGTAACACGAGTCAGCCATGGTCAGAGTGCCCAATGACATTGCACATCTAATATGCATGACCTTGCAGGTATAAACAAGGTAAAAATCCGGTGGCTTGGCACGGCTATTGTATGCAATACCTTGACAAAGATGGCATGTGCCACTGACCATGATCACAAAGTTTACCAAGTACCTTAAATTGGTATTGATCATAACACGAGTCAGCCACGGTCAGAGTGTCCAATCAAAGTGCAGATGTACTAGGCATGATCTTGCAGGTTCAAACAAGGCAGAATGCTGGTGGTTCGGTGTGGTTATTGTGCGCAATGCCTTGACAAAGTTGGCACGTGCCAGTGACCATGACCACAATGTTTACCAAGTGACTTTAACTTATACGAATTGTAATACAAGTCAGCAACAGTCAGAGTGCCCAATCACGGTTCAGATGTACTAGGCATAAACCTGCAGGTATTAACAAGGTCAAGAACTGCTGGCTTGGCACGGTTACTTTGCGCAATGCCTTGACAAAATTGGCATGTGCCACTGACCATGACCACAAAGTCTACCGAGTACCTTAAACGGCTATGAATCTTAACATGAGTCAACCACAGTCAGAGTGTCCAATCACAGCTCATATGTACTAGGCATGATCTTGCACGTGCAAACAAGGTAGAATACTGGTGGCTTGGTGTGGCTATTGTGGGCAATGCCTTGACAAAGTTGGCATGTGCCACTGACCATGACCACTCAGTCTACCAATTGACTTGAACTTCTACGAATTGTAACAGGAGTCAGCCACAGTCAGAGTGCCCAATGACATTTCACATCTAATATGCATGACGTTGCAGGTATAAACAAGGTAAAAAACCGGTGGCTTGGCACGGCTATTGTATGCAATGCCTTGACAAAGTTGGCATGTTCCACTGACCATGACCACAAAGTTTACCAAGTACCTTAAACGACTATGAATCATAACACGAGTAAGCCACGGTCAGAGTGTCCAATCACAGTGCAGATATACTGGGCATGACCTTGCACGTATAAACAATGTAGAATATTGGTGGCTCTATGTGGCTATTGTGTGCAATGCCTTGACAAAATTGGCATGTGCCACTGACCATGACCACAAAGTTTACCATGTGACTTTAACTTCTACGAATCGTAACATGAGTCAGCCACGGTCAGAGTGTCCAATCACAGTGCAGATGAACTAGGCATGATCTTGCAGGTGCAAACAAGGTAGAATACTGGTGGCTCGGTGTGGCTATTGTGCGCAATGCCTTGACAAAGTTGGCATGTGCCACTGACCATGACCACATGTTTACCAAGTGACTTTATCTTCTACGAATTGTAACACGAATCAGCCACGGTCAGAGTGCCCAATGACATTGCACAGGTCGTCGCGAAGCGGGCGATGCGACCTGGCGGATCCTTGTGCCGAGCGGACGATGCGGAAGCGAGATCTGAGGCATCTGAGGGCTGAGTGGGCACAGGGGTGGCACCACGTACGCAGATGAAGGCTGATGAAGAAGACGGTGCGGACAATGCTGCTGACAAGGAACTTGGGAGGAGCCAAAAGGAGATGAGGCGAGACGAGCCGTTGATGAAGCTGAAGAGACAGGCGAAGAGCGACACGAGGAAGGCAGATGAGGCAGAGGTAAGAAAGAAGGCTGGAGCGAGGATGATTAGGAGGATTGAGAGAAGCAGATGACTATGAAGATTGATTGACGATGCTCAAGAAGAAAGGGGGAAGCGAGACGAACAGAAGACGGCGAGATGAGAGGCGGCGTGGAAGAGAGGAAGAGCGAGACAACCTCTGCCTCTGCTTTGAGGAGAGTGACGGCTTGTTCCCCAGTTGGCCCTCGGCGGGTAGGAAGACTCGCGGCGTCCGATATCCTGACAGTTAGAGGAATTTGGTTACAGCAGAGAGAGTCATGCGGCGAGTAGAGATTCCAGTCCGCTGATATCAGGAGAGTGACGACTTGTTCCCCAGTTGGCTCGCAATGGGAGCAGGACGACTCGTGGTGTCCGATGTCCTGACGGCAGGCATTGCACTGCTGCTGCTGACGCTGCAAGAAGGTGGTGCGAGGATGCGGTACGGCACAACGAGTGCGAAGAGGCTGATGTCGATGGGGCAGATGGCGCAGATGAGGCCGATGAAGGAAAAGGAGAAGGACGAAGGTGCTTGCAAGGTTGACGGGATGAGGGGCAGCAGGTAACAAGCGGCAGGAAGCTTCCAAGAAGTTGACAGAAGTCGGCAGCTTGGGAGCTTCTTGCAGGTGTTGTTTCACAATATGTCACCAATTGTTCGCCACGGGCGCTGAATGGATGCAAGGCTTCCTTAGGATGACGAGGCCTTACTTCAACGTGAATAGTACTTCAAGCGGTGCTGCTGATGTCAGTTACTGATGACGCGGAGAGGCGCGAAGTGGCGGTGACGTCGGTGGAGGGGTGCAGACTCGAGAAGGGATGCAATGGTGGCGGCAGAGCGATGACTCGGTCACGAGGCACAAGGTGATGTTGCCTGATGCTCTGATACCATGTCAAAAGAATGCAGGCACGAGAGCAGCAGTAGCAGAAGCAAGCAGAGGCATCGGAACAAGCACGAATCCGGCACCAAAGTGACGTAAGCGAGAGCGGTCTTGAGGAGTTAGTCACAGCGCTTGATAAAGGCCGAGGTTCAAGAGGAGACGAGGCAGACCGGATGTTGAGAGAGAGAGCTCAGACAAACGACAAGTGATGACTGGTTGAGGACTGAGCGAAGGAGCGAGTGTGACGGACCAAAGAGTTGAAAGCTGTGAGAGGCTGGCGAAGGCAAGAAATGCGAAGTGCGAGCAGAGCGAAGACACGGCGGCGAAGCTGCGGAACCAAAGTGAACAGGATGGGAATAACGGTTCTAGTTGAACTGGGGAGGGAATAAGAATCCTCCTTGTATACAGCAGAACAGGATAAAATGAGTATTAACAGCTTCCTTGCACTAGCCGCATGCGTGGCGACCTGGTCGCTTATTAGGGACGGCTCGATTGTGGTGGAACGGTTGAGAACGACCAGCCGTTGCCAAGGAGGTTTGGTGCGGGACCTGAACCGGTAACGAGAGCTTGGATTATCCGAGGGATGTACGAGAAGGACCTTGTCGGAGTCATATTTCTGACAGCTATTATGTGCAATGCCTTGACAAAGTTGGCACGTGCCTCTGACCATGACCACAAATGCATCCAAGTGACTTTTACTTCTATTGATCATAATACGAGTCAGCCACGATCAGAGTGTCCAATCACAGTGCAGATGTACTAGGCATGATCTTACAGGTGCAAACAAGGCATAATACTGGTGGCTTGGTGGGGCTATTGTGCGCAATGCCTTGAAAAAGTTGGCATGTGCCACTAACCATGACCACAACGTTTACCAAGTACATTAGATGGCTATGAATCATTAAACGAGTCAGCCACGGTCAGAGTGTCCAATCACAGTGCAGATGTACTGGGCATGACATTGCAGGTATAAACAAGCTAGAATAATGGTGGCTTGTTGTGGCTATTATGCGCAATGCCTTGACAAAGTTGGCATGTGCCACCGACCATGAACACAAATGTACCCAAGTGACGTATACTTCTATTGATCATAACAAGAGTCAGCCACGGTCAGAGTGTCCAATCATAGTGCAGATGTACTAGGGATGATCTTGCAGGAACAAACAAGGTAGAATACTGGTGGCTCGGTGGGGCTATTGTGCGCAATGACTTGACAAAGTTGGCATGTGCCTCTGACCATGACCACAAAGTGTACCAAGTGACTTTAACTTCTACGATTCGTAACACGAGGCAGCCACGGTCATAGTGCCCAATCACATTGCACCTCTAATATGCATGACCTTGCAGGTACAAACAAGGTAAAAACCCGGTGGCTTGGCTCGGCTATTGTGCGCAATGCCTTGACAAAGTTGGCATGTGCCACTGACCATGACGACAACGTTTACCAAGTACCTTAAACGGCTATGGATCATAACACGAGTCAGCCATTGTCAGAGTGTCCGATCACAATACAGATATACTGGGCATGACTTTGCAGGTACAAACAAGGTAAAAACCCGGTGGCTTGGCTCGGCTACTGTGCGCAATGCCTTGACAAAGTTGGCATGCGCCACTGACCATGACGACAACGTTTACCAAGTACCTTAAACGGCTATGAATCATAACACGAGTCAGCCATTGTCAGAGTGTCCGATCACAATACAGATATACTGGGCATGACTTTGCAGGTATAAACAAGGTAGAATGCTGGTGGCTCGGTGCGGCTATTGTGCGCAATGCCTCGACAAAGTTGGCATGTGCCACTGACCATGACCACAAATGTATCCCAGTGACTTTTACTTCTATTGATCATAACACAAGTCAGCCACGGTTAGAGTGTCCAATCACAGTGTAGATGAACTAGGCATGATCTTACAAGTACAAAAATTGTAGAAGACTGGTGGCTAGGTGTGGCTATTGTGTGCAATGCCTTGACAAAGTTGGGATGTGCCACTGATCATAAAAACAAAATTTACCAAGTGACTTTAACTTATACGAATTGTAACACGAGTCGGCCACGGTCAGAGTGCCCAGTCACAGTTCAGATATACTAGGCATGACCTTGCAGGTATAAAGAATGGTGGTTTGGCACGGCGATTGTGCGCAATGCCTTGACAAAGTTGGTATGTGCCACTGATCATGACCACAAAGTTTACCAAGCACCTTAAACGGCTATGAATCATAACACGAGTCAGCCATGGTCCGCGTGTCCAAGCACAGTGCAGATATACTGGGCATGACCTTTCACGTATAAACAAGGTAGAATACTGGTGTCTCGGTGTGGCTATTGTGTGCAATGCCATGACAAAGTTGGCATGTGCCACTAACCATGACCACAAAGGTCTCCAAGTGACTTTTACTTCTATTGATCATAACACGAGTCAGCCACGGTCAGAGTGTCCAATCACAGTGCAGATGTATTTGGCATGATCTTGCAGGTGCAAAAAAGGTAGAACACCGATGGCTTGGTACGGCTATGGTGCGCAATGCCTTGACAAAGTTGGCATGTGCCATTGATCATGACCACAAAGTTTTCCAAGAACATTAAACGGCTATGAATCATAACACGAGTCAGCCACGGTCACAGTGTCTAATCACGGTGCATATATACTAGGCACGACCTTACAGGTATAAAAAAGGTAGAAAACTGGTGGCTCGGTGTGGCTATTGCGTAGAATGCCCTGACAAGGTTGGTATGTGCCACTGACCATGACCACAAATGTATCCAAGTGACTTTTACTTGTATTGATCATAACACGAGTCAGCCATGGTCAGGGTGTCCAATCAGAGTGCAGATGTACTAGGCATCATCTTGCAGGTGCAAACAAGGTAGAATACTGGTGTCTCGGTGTGGCTATTGTGTGCAATGCCATGACAAAGTTGGTATGTGCCACTAACCATGACCACAAATGTCTCCAAGTGACTTTTACTTCTATTGATCATAACACGAGTCAGCCATGGTCAGGGTGTCCAATCAGAGTGCAGATGTACTAGGCATCATCTTGCAGGTGCAAACAAGGTAGAATACTGGTGACTCGGTGTGGCTATTGTGCGCAATACGTTGACAAAGTTGGCATGTGCCACTGCCCATGACCACAAAGTTTACCAAGTGACTTGAACGTCTACGAATCGTAACACGAGTCAACATGAGTCAGAGTGCCCAATCACAGTTCAGATGTACTAAGCATGACCTTGCAGGTATAGACAAGGTAAAAAACCGGTGGCTTGGCACGGCTATTGTGCGCATTACCTTGACAAAGTTGGCATGTGCCACAAACCATGACCACAAAGTTTACCATGTACCTTAAACGGCTATGCATCATAACACGGGTCAGCCACGGTCAAAGTGTCCAGTCACAGTGCAGATATACTGGGCATGTCCTGTCGGGTACAAACAAGGTAGAATACTTGTGGCTTGATGTGGCTATTGTGCGCAATGCCTTGACAAAGTTGGCATGTGCCACTGACCATGACCACAAATGTATCCAAGTGACGTTTACTTCTATTGATCATAACACGAGCTAGCCACTGTCAGTGTGTCTAATCAAAGAACAGATGTACTAGGCATGATCTTGCAGGTGCAAACAATATAGAATACTGGTGGCTCGGTGTGTGCAATGCCTGGATAAAGTTGGCATGTGCCACTCACCATGGCCACAATGTTTACCAAGTGACTTTAATGTCTACGAATTGTAAGACGAGTCAGCCACGGTCAGAGTGCCCAATCACAGCGTACATGTAATATGCATGATATTGCAGGTATAAGCAATGTCAAAAACCGGTGGCTTGGCACGGCTATTGTGCGCAATGCCTTGACAAAGTTGGCATGTGCCATTGACCATGACCACAATGTTTTCCAAGTCCACTAAACGGATATGAATCATAACACGAGTCAGCCACAGTCAGAGTGTCAAATCACAGTACAGATATACTAAGCATGACCTTGTAGATATAAAAAAGGTAGAATTATGGTGGCTCAGTTGGCTATTTTGCGCAATGCCTTGACAAAGTTGGCACGTGCCACTGACCATGACCAAGAATATATCCAGGTGAATTTTACTTCTATTGATCATAACACAAGTCAGCCACGGTCAGAGTGTCCAATCACAGTGCAAATGTACTAGGCATGATCTTGCAGGTACAAACAAGGTAGAATATGGTGGCGCGGTGTGGCTTTTGTGCGAAATGCCTTGACAAAGTTGGCATGTGCCACTGACCATGACCACAAAGCTTACCAAGTGACTTTAACTTATACGAAACGTAACACGAGTCAGCCACCGTCAGAATGCCCAATCACAGTTCAAATGTACTAGGCATGACCTCGCAGGTATAAACAAGGTAAAAAACCGGTGGCTTGGCACGGCTATTGTGCGCAATGCCTTGACAAAGTTGGCATGTGCCACTGACCATGACCAAAAAGTTTACCAAGTACCTTAAACGGTTTTGAATCATAACACAAGTCAGCCACGGTCAGAGTGTCCAATCACAGTGTACATACACTGGGCATGACCTTGCAGGTATAAACAAGGTAGAATACTGGTGGCTTGATGTGGCTATTGTGCGCAATGCCTTGACAAAGTTGGCATGTGCCACTGACCATGACCATAAATGTATCCAAGTGAATTTTACTTCTATTGATCATAACACAAGTCAGCCACGGTTAGAGTGTCCAATCACAGTGCAGATGTACTAGGCATGATCTTACAGGTGCAAACAAGGTAGAATACTGGTGGCTCGGTGTGGCTATTGTGCGCAATGCCCTGACAAAGTTTGCATATGCCACTAACCATGACAACAAAGATGACCAACTGACTTTAAATTCTACGAATCATAACACGAGTCAGCCACGGTCAGAGTACCCAATCACACTGCACATCTAATACGCATGACCTTGCAGGTATAAACAAGGTAAAAAACCGGTGTCTTGGGATGGCTATTGTGCGCAATGCCTTGACAAAGTTGGCATGTGCCACTGAAAATGACCACTGAGTTTACCAAGTGACTTTAACTTCTACAAATCGTAACGCGAGTCAGCCACAGTCAGAGTGCCTAATCACAATTAAGATGTACTAGGCATGACCCTGCAGGTATAACAAAGGTAAAAAACAGGTGGCTTGGCATGACTATAGTGCGCAAGGCCTTGACACAGTTGGCATGTGCCATTGACCATGACCAGAAAGTTTACCAAGTACCTTAAACGGCTATGAATTATAACATGAGTCAGCCACGGTCAGAGTGTCCAATCACAGTGCATATATACTGGGCATGACCTTACATAAATAAGAAAAATGTAGAATACTGGTGGCTCGGTGTGGCATTTGTGCGCAATGCCTTGACAAAGTTTCCATGTGCCACTGATCATGACCACAAATGTATCCAAGTGACTTTTACTTCTATTGATCATAACATGAGTCAGCCACGGTCAGAGTGTCCATTCACAGTGCAGATGTACTAGGCATGATCTTGCAGGTACAAACAAGGTAACATACTGGTGGCTCGGTGTGGCTATTGTACGCAATGCCTTGACAAAGTTTGCATGTGCCACTGACCATGACCACAAAGTTTACCAAGTGACTTTAACTTCTACGTATTGTAACACAAGTCAGCCACGGTCAGAGTGCCCAATCACAATTCAGATGTACTAGGCATGACCTTGGTAAACTTTGTGGTCATGGTCAGTGGCACATGCCAACTTTGTCAAGGTAATGCGCACAATAGCCGTGCCAAGACATCGGTTTTTTACCTTGTCTATACCTGCAATGTCATGCCTAGTACATCTGAACAGTGATTGGGCACTCTGACTCTGGCTGACTCGTGTTATTATTCGTAGAAGTTAAAGTCACTTGGTAAACTTTGTGGTCATGGTTAGTGGCACATGCCAACTTTGTCAAGGCATTGCACACAATAGCCACACCAAGTCACCAGTATTCTACCTTGTTTGCACCTGCAATATCATGCCTAGTACATCTGCATTGTGATTGGACACCCTGACCATGGATGACTCGTGTTATGAAAAATAGAAATAAAAGTCAATTTGATACATTTGTGGTCATGGTCAGTGGCACTTGCCAACTTTGTCAGGGCATTACACACAATAGCCACACCAAGCCACCATTTTTGGATATTTTTTTTTTCTAGAAGGACATGCCCAGTATATATGCACCGTGATTGGACACTCTGACTGTGGCTGACTCGTGTTATGATTCATAGCCGTTTAAGGTTCTTGGTCAACTTTGTGGTCATGGACAGTGGCACATGCCAAGTGTGTCAATGCCTTGCGCACTATAGTCGTGCCAAGCCACCAGTGTTTTACCTTTTTTATACCTGCAAGGTCATTCCTAGTACATATTAACAGTGATTGGGCACTCTGACTGTGGCGGACTCGCGTTACAATTTATAGAAGTTAAAGTCACTTGGTAGACTCTGTGGACATGGTCAGTGGCACATGCCAACTTTGTCAAGACATTGCGGACAAGAGCCATCCCAAGACATCGGTTTTTTATCCTGTTTATACCTGCAAGGTCATGCATATTAGATAGCAGTGTGATTGGGTACTCTGACCGTGGATGACTCGTGTTATGATTCGTAGAATTTCAAGTCAGTTGGTAATCTTCATGGTCATGGTCAGTGGCACATGCCAACTTTGTCAAGGCATTGCGCACAATAGCCACACCGAGCCACCGGTATTCTACCTTGTTTGCACCTGTAAGATCATGCCTAGTACATCTGCACTGTGATTAGACACTCTTACCGAGGCGAACTTGTGTTATGATCAATAGAAGTAAAAGGCACTTGGATACATTTGTGGTCATGGTCAGTGGTACATGCCAACTTTGTCAAGGCATTGCGCACAATAGCCACATCGAGCCACCAGTATTCTACCTTGTTTATACCTGGAAGGTCATGCCCAGTATATCTGCACTGTGATTGGACACTCTGACCGTGGCTGACTTGTGTTATGATTCATAGCCGTTTAAGGTACTTGGTAAACTTTGTGGTCATGGTCAGAGTGTCCATTCATAGTGCAGATATACTGAACATGACCTTACAGGTACAAACGAGGTAGAATACTGGTGGCTCGGTATGGCTATTGTGTGCAATGCCTTGACAAAGTTGGCATGTGCCACTGACCATAACCACAAATGTATCCAAGTGACTTTGACTTCTATTGATCGTAACACGATTCAACCACGATCAGAATGTCCAATCAGAGTGTAGATATACTGGGCATGACCTTGCAGGTACAAACAAGGTAGAATACTGGTGGTTCGGTGTGACTATTGTGCGCAATCCCTTGACAAAGTTGGCATGTGCCACTGCCCATGACCACAAAGTTTACCAAGTGACTTTGACTTCTACAAATCGTAACACGAGTCGGAGGCGGTCAGAGTGTCCAATCACAGTGCATATGTACTAGGCATGATCTTACAGGTGCAAACAAGGTAGAATACCGGTGGCTCGGTGTGGCTATTGTGCGCAATGCCTTGACAAAGTTGGCATGTGCCAATGACCATGACCACAAAGTTTACCAAGTGACTTTAACTTCTACGCATCGTAACACGAGTCATCAACGGTCAGAGTGCCTAATCACAGCGCACATCTAATATGCATGATTTTGTAGGTATAAAAGAGGTAAAAAACCAGTGGCTTGGCACGGCTATTGTGCGCAATGCCTTGACAAAAAGGGCATGTGCCACTGACCATGACCAAAAAGGTTACCAAGTACCTCTAACGGCTATGAATCATAACACAAGTCAGCCACAGTCAGAGTGCCAATCACAGTGCAGATGTGTTACAATTACAATAAGAACCAGACTCACTCCTCCCACCTCTCGGTAAATCCGAGCCTCGAGAAGGTTCAAGTATCATCAGAACCACCTTGACTAAACGGCTCTCCGATCTCCCGACCGTTTGAACCGACACGTCAAGTGAACCCCTAATAAAGCGATAAATCTGTCACCCGCGTCCGGCTAGCGGAAAGAATCCGTTTACCCCTGTTCTGTTGTATATAAAGAGGATGTTCATTTTCCTTGCAAAAGCTAATCAGAACAAATCTATCCATCCTGTTCCCTTTGGTTCCGCGGCTTCGCCACCGTGGTCTCGCTTTGCTCGCCTCTGTCGTCTTTCGCTCACCACTCTCTCCTCACAGCTCTTCGCTTCGTCACTATCAATCCATCGCTCAACCTCATCGCATCACTCGTCTTGATCTTCTCTTCTCTTGTCTGCCTCGTTGCCCTGCCGCCTCGCCCTACTCAAGGCTCTGCGACTAACTCGTTGGATCTGCACGCACCTTTCTGCTTCCGTCACTGCGCTACCGAGCTCCTACATGCTTGACTGCTTCTGCTTGCTTCTGTTCTTCTCGCTCCCATTCATTCCATTTTTCGGACAAGATGTACTAGGCATGATTTTACAGGTTCAATTAAGGTAGAATACTGGTTGCTCGTTGTGGCTATTGTGCGCAATGCCTTGACAAAGTTGGCATGTGCAACTGACCATGACCACGACGTTTACCAAGTGACTTTAACATCTACAAATCCTAACACGAGTCAGCCACGGTTAGAGTCTCCTATCACAGTTCAGATATACTGGGCATGACCTTCAGGTACAAACAAGGTAGAATCCTGGTAGATCGGTGTGGCTATTGTGCGCAATGCCTTGACAAAGTTAGCATGTGCCACTGACCATGACCAAAAAGTTTACCAAGTGACTTTAACTTCTACGTATTGTAACACGAGTCAGCCACGGTCAGAGTGTCCAATCAGAGTGCAGATGTACTAGGCATGCCCTTGCATGTATAAACAAGGTGAAAAACCGGTGACTTGGCACGACTATTGTGTGTAATGCCTTGACAAAGTTGGCATGTGCCACTGACCATGATCACAAAGTTTACCAAGTACCTTAAACGGCTATGAATCATAACACAAGTCAGCCACGGTCAGAGTGTCCAATCACAGTGTAGATATACTGGACATGACCTTGCAGGTACAAACAAGGTAGAATACTAGTGGCTCGGTGTGGCTATCGTGTGCAATGCCTTGACAAAGTTGGCATGTGCCACTGACCATAACCACAAATGTATCCAAGTGACTTTGACTATTGATCATAACACGATTCAACCACGGTCGGAGTGTCCAATCATAGTGCAGTTATACTCGGCATGACCTTGCAGATAAAAACAAGGTAGAATACTGGTGGCTCGGTGTGGCTATTGTGCGCAATGCCTTGACAAATTTGGCATGTGACACTGCCCCTGACCACAAAGTTTACCAAGTGACTTAACCTCTACGAACCGTAACACGAGTCGAAGACGGTCAGAGTATCCAATCACAGTGCAGATGTACTAGGCATGATCTTGTAGGTATAAACAAGGTAGAATACTGGTGGCTCGGTGTGGCTATTGTGCGCAATGCCTTGACAAAGTTGGTATGTGCCAATGACCATGACCACAAAGTTTACAAAGTGACTTTAACCTCTACGCATCGTAGCACGAGTCATCAATGGTCAGAGTGCCCAATCACAGCGCACGTCTAATATGCATGATTTTGCAGGTATAAAAGAGGTTAAAAACCAGTGGCTTGGCACGGCTATTGTGCGCAATGCCTTGACAAAATGGGCATGTTTCACTAACCATGACCACAAAGTTTACCAAGTACCTTAAACGGCTATGAATTATAACACGAGTCAGCCACGGTCAGAGTGTCCAATCACACTGTAGATGTGTTGGAAATACAGTAAGAACCAGACTCACTCCTCCCACCTCTCGGTAAATCCGAGCCTGGCAGATAGGTCACAACCACTTCTTCTTCGGTTCAGGAGAGTAACGGCTTGTTCCCCAGTTGGCTCGGAAATGGGAGCAGGAAGAGTGGTGGTGTCCGATATCCTGTCAGCAAAAAGATTTGGTTGCGGTAGAGGGAGTCAAGCAGCGGGCAGTTCCACTGGACCGCTGATGTCAGGAGAGTGACGGCTTGTTCCCCAGTTGGCTCGGAAGTGGGAGTAGGAAGACTGGTGGTGTCCGATATCCTGACGGCGGCAGTTTTGGCTGCAGCTGTTGACGAGGCGAGAAGGCGATGCGAGATGACAGCTCGAGATGATGGACGCGGACGGGCTGTGGGATACCAGCAAGGAAGGAGCAGATGAAGCTAATGAGGCAGGATGAAGGAGGAGGAGATGCTTGTGGAGGCAGATGTGATGAGAGGCAGTGGATGGCAGATGGCAGGGAGCTTCTTGGTAGTTGACGGAAGGCGGCGGCTCGAGAGTTGCTTGCAGCTGATGTGGGCGACAAGTCACCAGTAGTTGGCCACGGGCACGGAAATGGGCACAGGGCGTTTTTGGGATGACAAGGCGTTTCTTCAGCGTGGAGAACTCCTCAGGCAGAGCTGGTGATGTCAGCTGCTGGCGAAGCGGCGAGGCGCGGGACGAAGGTAGCGGCGGCCGGAGATGCAGGAGGAAGCGGTGGAGGGAAGACGTCGGCAGAGCAATGACGTAGTCTCGGGGCACCAGGTGATGTTGCCTGATGCTCTGATACCATGTCAGAAGAATGCAGACACGAGAACAGCAGCGGCAGAAGCAGGTAGAAGCATCAGAACACGCAAGCATACGTCAGCAGAGTGACGCAGGCAAGGGCGGTCCGAGGAGTTAGTCGCTGAAGCTGATAGAGGCTGAGAGGCGAGATAACTGAGGTAGACGGTTGATGTGAGAAAGAGTGCTGGCGAGATGAGTGATGGTTGGTGGAGTATGAGGGCTGAGCGAAGGAGCGAGAGTGACGAAGTGAAGCATTGAGAGGGGCTGGCGAAGACAAAGAGTGCGAGGAGCGAGCAGAGCGAAGACACGCCGGCGAAGCCGCGGAACCAAATGGGAACAGGATGAGTATAACTGTTCTGGTTAACTCAATGGAATGAACATCCTCGGTATATATGGACAGAACAGGACAAAGGCATGTGCAACGGCTTCTTATCACTAGCCGGACGTGGGGGACAAGTGTCACTTTATTAGGGGATAACTCGGTTCTCTGTTGGTTCAACAGTTCCTGAGATCCTACCGTTGGTGACCGAGGTGGTTCGGACTTGAGCCTAAACCGTTATTGAGAAAGGCTGATCTTTTCCTGGCTGAGTGACCAGAGTGAGTTTCTTTGATGCCAATTTATGACATTGCGTACAATAGCCGTGCCAAGACACTGGCTTTTTACCCTGTTTATACTTGCAGGGTCATGCATATTAGATGTGCACTGTGATTGGGTACTCTGACCGTGGCTGACTCGTGTTATGATTCGTAGATGTTTAAGGTACTTTGTAAAGTTTGTGGTCATGGTCAGTGGCACATGCGAACTTTGTCAAGGCATTGCGCACAATAGCCATGCCAAGCCACCAATTTTTTACCTCGTTTATACCTGCAGGGTCATGCATATTAGACGTGCACTGTGATTAGGCTCTCTGGCTGTGGCTTACCCGTGTTACGATTGGTAGAAGTTAAAGTCACTTGGTAAACTTTGTTGTCATGGTCAGTGGCACATGCCAACTTTGTCAAGGCATTGTGCACAATAGCCACACCAAGCCACCTGCACGATCATGCCTAGTACATCTGCACTGTGATTAGATACTCTGACTGTGGCTGACTCGTGTTATGACCGTGGCTGATTTGTGTTATGGTTAATAGAAGTAGAAGTCACTTGGAAACATTTGTGGTCATGATCAGTCGCACATGCCAACTTTGTCAAGGCATTGCGCACAATAGCCAGCTCGAGGCACCAGTATTCGACCTTTTTTATCCCTGCAAGGTCATGCCCAGTATATGTGCACTGTGATTGGGCACTCTGACTGTGGCTGACTCGTGTTACGATTCGTAGAAGTTCATGTCACTTGGTAAACTTTGTGGTCATGGTCAGAGGCACATGCCAACTTTGGTAAGGCATTGCGCACAATAGCCACAGTGAGCCACCAGTATTCTACCTTGTTTGTACCTGCAAAATCATGCATATTATATGTGTACTGTGATTGGACACTCTGATTGTGGCTGACTCGTGTTATGATTCGTAGAAGTTAAAGTCACTTAGTGAACTTTGTGGTCATGGTCAGTGGCGCATGCCATCTTTGTCAAGGCATTGCGCACAATAGCCACACCGAGCCACCAGTATGCTACCTTCTTTGTACCTGCAAGCTCATTCCTAGTACATCTGCACTGTGATTGGACACTCGACCTTGGCTGACTCGTGGTATGATTCATATTTGTTTAAGGTACTTGGTAAACTTTGTGGTCATGGTCAGTGGCACATGCAAACTTTGTTAAGGCATTACGCACAATGGCCGTGCCAAGCCACCGGGTTTGTACCATGTTTATACCTGCAAGATCATGCCTATTACATCTTCACTCTGATTGGACACTATGACACTGGCTGACTCGTGTTATGATTCTTAGAAGTTAAAGTCACTTGGTAATCTTTGTGGTCATGGTCAGTGGCACATGCCAACTTTGTCAAGGCATTGCGCACAATACCCACACCAAGCCACCCGTATCCTACCCTGTCTATACCTGCAAGGTAATGCATATTAGATGTGCACTGTGATTGGACACTCTGACCGTGGCTGACTTGTGTTACGATTTGTAGAAGTTAAAGTCACTTGGTAAACTTTGTGGTCATGGTCAGTGGCACATTCCAACCTTTTCAAGGCATTTCGCACAATAGCCACGCCAATGTACCAGTATTCTAGCTTGTTTGTACCTGCAAGATCATGCCTAGTACATCTGCACTGTGATTGGACACTCTGACCGTGGTTGACTCGTGTTATGATCAATAGAAGTACAAGTCACTTAGCTTCATTTGTGGTCAAAGCCGGGTTACACAAACCAAAGCCGGGTCACAGAAACCAAAGCCAGGTCATAGAAACGAGAGCCGGGTCATAGAAACCAATGCCGGGTCACAAAAACCAAAGCCGGGTCACAGAAACCAAAGTCGGGTCATAGAAACCAAAGCCTGGTCACTGAAACCAAAGCCAAGTCACAGAAACCAAAGTCAGGTTACATAAACCAAAGCCGGGCCATAGAAACCAAAGCCGGGTCACATAAACCAAAGCCGGATCACAGAAACCAAAGCCGGGTCACAGAAACCAAAGCCGGGTCACATAGACAAAAGCCGAGTCACGGAAAACAAAGCCGGTTCACATAAAGCAAAGCCGGGTCACACAAACCAAAGCCGGGTCACAGAAACCAAAGCCATGTCTGAGAAATGAAAGCCGGGTCACAGAAACCAAAGTCGGGTCACAGAAACCAAAGCTGGGTCACAGAAACCAAAGCCAGGTCATATAAACCAAAGCCGGGTCATTGAAACCAAAACCGGGTCACAGAATTCAAAGCTGGGTCATAGCAACCATAGCCGGGTCACACAAACCAAAGCCTGGTCACCGAAACAAAAGCCGTTTCACGGAAAACAGAGCCGAGTCACAAAAAGCAAAGCCGGGTCACACAAACCAAAGCCGGGCCACAGAAACCAAAGCCAGGTCAAAGAAACGAAAGCCGGTTCACAGAAACCAAAGCCGGGTCACAGAAACCAAAGCCGGGTCACAGAAACCAAAGTCGGGTCACATAAACCAAAGCCGGGGCACAAAAACCAAAGCCGGGTCACACAAACCAAAGCCGGGTGAGAGAAACCAAATCCGGGTCATAGAAACCAAAGCCGGGTTACAGAAACCAAAGTCGTGTCACATAAACCAAAGCCGGGTCACAAAAACCAAAGCCGGGTCACAGCAACCAAAGCCGGGTCACAGAAACCAAAGCCGGGTCACATAAACCAAAGCCGGGTCACAAAAACCAAAGCCGGGTCACAGCAACCAAAGCCGGGTCACAGAAACCAAAGCCGGGTCACAAAAACCAAAGCCGGGTCACAGCAACCAAAGCCGGGTCACAGAAACCAAAGCCGGGTCACAAAAACCAAAGCCGGGTCACAGCAACCAAAGCCGGGTCACAGAAACCAAAGCCGGGTCACAAAAACCAAAGCCGGGTCACAGCAACCAAAGCCGGGTCACAGAAACCAAAGCCGGGTCACAAAAACCAAAGCCGGGTCACAGCAACCAAAGCCGGGTCACAGAAACCAAAGCCGGGTCACAAAAACCAAAGCCGGGTCACAGCAACCAAAGCCGGGTCACAGAAACCAAAGCCGGGTCACAAAAACCAAAGCCGGGTCACAGCAACCAAAGCCGGGTCACAGAAACCAAAGCCGGGTCACAAAAACCAAAGCCGGGTCACAGCAACCAAAGCCGGGTCACAGAAACCAAAGCCGGGTCACAAAAACCAAAGCCGGGTCACAGCAACCAAAGCCGGGTCACAGAAACCAAAGCCGGGTCACAAAAACCAAAGCCGGGTCACAGCAACCAAAGCCGGGTCACAGAAACCAAAGCCGGGTCACAAAAACCAAAGCCGGGTCACAGCAACCAAAGCCGGGTCACAGAAACCAAAGCCGGGTCACAAAAACCAAAGCCGGGTCACAGCAACCAAAGCCGGGTCACAGAAACCAAAGCCGGGTCACAAAAACCAAAGCCGGGTCACAGCAACCAAAGCCGGGTCACAGAAACCAAAGCCGGGTCACAAAAACCAAAGCCGGGTCACAGCAACCAAAGCCGGGTCACAGAAACCAAAGCCGGGTCACAAAAACCAAAGCCGGGTCACAGCAACCAAAGCCGGGTCACAGAAACCAAAGCCGGGTCACAAAAACCAAAGCCGGGTCACAGCAACCAAAGCCGGGTCACAGAAACCAAAGCCGGGTCACAAAAACCAAAGCCGGGTCACAGCAACCAAAGCCGGGTCACAGAAACCAAAGCCGGGTCACAAAAACCAAAGCCGGGTCACAGCAACCAAAGCCGGGTCACAGAAACCAAAGCCGGGTCACAAAAACCAAAGCCGGGTCACAGCAACCAAAGCCGGGTCACAGAAACCAAAGCCGGGTCACAAAAACCAAAGCCGGGTCACAGCAACCAAAGCCGGGTCACAGAAACCAAAGCCGGGTCACAAAAACCAAAGCCGGGTCACAGCAACCAAAGCCGGGTCACAGAAACCAAAGCCGGGTCACAGAACCTGGTTGCGGAGTGGTGCGAACTGGTTGCGGACTGGTGCGAACTGGTTGCGGAGAAGTGCGAACTGGTTGCGGAGTGGTGCGAACGGGTTGCGGAGTGGTGCGAACTGGCTGCGGAGTGGTGCGAACTGGTTGCGGAATGGTGCGAACTGGTTGCGGAGTGGTGTGAACTGGTTGCGGAGTGGTGTGAACTGGTTGCTGAGTGGTGCGGACTGGTTAGGGAGTGGTGCGAACTGGTTGCGGAGTGGTGTGAACTGGTTGCGGAGTGGTACGAACTTGTTGCGGAGTGGTGCAAACTGGTTGCAGAGTGGTGCGAACTGGTTGCGGATTGGTGCGAACTCGTTGCAATGTGGTGCGAACTGGTTGCGGAGTGGTGCGACCTGGTTGTGGAGTGGTGCAAACTGGGTGCGGAGTGGTGCTAACTGGTTGCGGAGTCGTGCAAACTGGTTGCGGAGTGGTAGGAACTGGTTGCGGAGTGGTTCGAACTGGTTGCGGTGTGGTGAGAACTGGTTACGGATTGGTTTGAACTGGTTGCGGAGTGGTGCGAACGGGTTGTGGAGTGGTGCGAACTGGTTGCAAAGTGGTGCGAACTGGTTGCGGAGTGGTGCGAACTGAATGCGGAGTGGTGCAAACTGGTTGTGGAGTGGTGCGAACTGGTTGCGGAGTGGTGCGAACTGGTTGCGGAGTAGTGCGAACTGGTTGCGGAGTGGTGCGAACTGGTTGCGCAGTGGTGCAAACTGGTTGCCGAGTGGTTCGAACAGGTTGCGGAGGGGTGTGAACTGGTTGTAGAGTGGTGCGAACTGGTTGCGGAGTGGTGCGAACTGAATGCGGAGTGGTGCGAACTGGTTGTGGAGTGGTGCGAACTGGTTGCGGAGTGGTCTGAACTGGTTGCGGAGTGATGCGAACTGGTTGCGGAATGGTGCGAACTGGTTGCAGAGTGGTGCGAACTGGTTGCGGAGTAGTGCGAACTGGTTGCGGAGTGGTGCGAACTGGTTGCGCAGTGGTGCAAACTGGTTGCCGAGTGGTTCGAACAGGTTGCGGAGGGGTGTGAACTGGTTGTAGAGTGGTGCGAACTGGTTGCGGAGTGGTGCGAACTGAATGCGGAGTGGTGCGAACTGGTTGTGGAGTGGTGCGAACTGGTTGCGGAGTGGTCTGAACTGGTTGCGGAGTGATGCGAACTGGTTGCGGAATGGTGCGAACTGGTTGCAGAGTGGTGCGAACTGGTTGCGGAGTAGTGCGAACTGGTTGCGGAGTGGTGTGAACTGGTTGCGGAGTGGTGCGAACTGGTTGCGGAGTGGTGCAAACGGGTTGCGGAGTGGTGCGAACAGGTTACGGAGTGGTGCGAACTGGTTGCGGAGTGGTGCAAACTGGTTGCGGAGTGTTGCAAACTGACTGTGGAGTGGTGCGAACTGGTTGTGGAGTGGTGCGCACTGGTGGTGGAGTGGTGCGCACAGGGTGCGGAGTGGTGCGAACTGGTAACGGAGTGGTGCGCACTGGTTGCGGAGTGGTATGAACTGGTTGCGGTGTGGTGCGAACTGGTTGTGGTGTGGTGCTAACTGGTTACGGAGTGGTGCGAACTGGTTGCGGAGTGGTGCGGACTGGTTGCGGAGTGGTGCGAACTGGTTGCGGAGTGGTGCGAACTGGTTGTGGAGTGGTGCGAACTGGT
This sequence comes from Penium margaritaceum, assembly GCA_023375785.1. Lineage (NCBI taxonomy): Eukaryota > Viridiplantae > Streptophyta > Zygnematophyceae > Desmidiales > Peniaceae > Penium > Penium margaritaceum. The sequence goes on along the minus strand of SZWC01029777.1, from coordinate 2,442 downwards.
TGCGGAGTGTTACAAACTGGTTGCGGAGTGGTGCGAACTGGTTGCGGGGTGGTGTGAACTGGTTGCGGAGTGGTTCGAACTGGTTGCGGAGTGGTGCGAACTGGTTGCGGAGTGGTGCGAACTGGTTGCAGAGTGGTGCAAACTGGTTGCTGAGTGGTGAGAACTTGTTGAGGAGTGGTACGAACTGCTTGCGGAGTGCTGCGAACTGGTTGCGGAGTGGTTCAAACTGCTTGCGGAGTGGTGCAAACTGGTTGTGGAGTGGTGCGAACTTGTTGCGGAGTGGTGAACCGGTTGCGGGGTTGTCCAAACTGGTTGCGGACTGGTGTGACCTGGTTGCGGAGTGGTGCGAACTGGTTGCGGAGTGGTGCAAACGGGTAGCGAATTGGAGCGAACTGGTTGCAGAGTGGTGCAATGTAGTTACGGAATGGTGCAAAGTGGTTGCGGAGTGGTACAAACTGGTTGCGGAGTGGTGGGAACTGGTTGCGGAGTGGTGCGAACTGGTTGCGGAGTGGTGCGAACTGGTTGCGGAGTAGTACGAACTGGTTGTGGAGTGGTGCGAACTGGTTGCGGAGTGGTGCGAACTGGTTGCGGAGTAGTGCGAACTGGTTGCGGAGTGGTGCGAACTGGTTGCGGAGTAGTGCGAACTGGTTGCGGAGTGGTGCGAACTGGTTGCTGAGTGGTGAGAACTTGCTGAGGAGTGGTGCGTGTCAGAAGAATGCAGTAACGAGAGTGGTGGCAGCAGAAGCAGGCAGAAGCAATGGACAAGCATGTGTACGTCAGCAGAGTGACGCCAGCAAGAGCGGTCCGAGGAGTTAGTCGTACGATCAGGTAGAGGTCGAGAAGCGAGGTAGCCGAGGTAGACAGGTTGAAGTGAGAGAGAGAGATATTGCGAGAAGAGTGACGGTTGACGGAGTGTGAGAGCTGAGCGAAGGAGCGAGAGTGACGGAGCGAAGGGTGTAGGGGTGGC